>JARJCX010000259.1:0-195458 GCA_029282285.1 Mycena rebaudengoi
CGCTCTGCCTGCACTTCCTCAACAAGGGCCGCTGCACGCGCGCCGCCTGCCCGTTCCCGCATGTCAACGTCGGCGCGCGCACAGGCGTCTGCCGCGACTTTGCCGTCCTCGGATTCTGCGCCCGCGGACTCGACTGCGACAAGCAACACGTCCGGGAGTGCCCCGACTTTGCCGAGAAGGGCGCGTGCACGACCAAGGGCTGCAAGCTTCCCCCACGTCATCCGCGCGAACCGGAATAGGAAGCCCCCGCCGACTGCGACACCTGCGCCTGTGCCGACCTCTGCTGCTGCTGACGACCTTGAGGCTCCTCTGACGGCTGAACAATGCCCAGCTGGGAGATGAGTTTATTTCACTGACCTTCAATGAGAGTGAGAGTAGTAGCAGCGACGATGACGACGACAGCGACGACGATGAAGAGGAGGAGGATGATAGCGACCGTGAAGGGCGCGTCATCGACATTGATAGCGACGAGGTCGCTGACGAGTAGCTTCATCTTTTTGTGTTCTGTCTTATTTTCTTGCATTTGTATAAATCTTTTTGAAATTTCAATAATTGGTTCTCCGTTTAAGTTCCCTCGACTTCAAGTCCACTCGCTCTCCTCCGAGATTTACTTTATTCTTGCGTTTCGCAGGTCACACTCTGTCACACTTCTTAAGAGCAAGCCAATTCGGCAAGAGGTGGGTGGAATGGAAATCCCGAGCACCGTCCTGTCGAAGGACTCCCCGGAACTGGTCTCCGGGGTGAAAGAAAATTTGTGATTTTTGCAGTCTGCAAGTCAAGTCCCAAAGCGACCCAACTCAGTCCGCAGTAAGGTAAATCTTGGGGTTCGAGAATTATTTTTGAGACGAATTTTCAAAATTTCACCCGCGGGCGGGATTTTTTTACGCCAAAAGCGGTCAAATCAAGGCCCTAAACCCCCAAAATCCTGAGGTAAATCAACGAAAAATTTCATTCATCTGAATTAGAGCCTTACACAGAAAAGACGCCGACAAATTCCCCACACACAAGACTGACAGACACCAGGCCGTTTGAGGTGAAGCCCTGGGGAGACCTTGGTTGAAAGATTGAGGAGAGATGTAGGTACAAGGCGATGGATTTTGAACAATGAATGTAATTGTATTCTTACAAACACAGATACGTCTACAAACCCGAGGATCGCACAAGATCAGACCTCATCGAGCTGTTTGCTCGACGCCGGGTTGTGATACCGCCGGGCTGCACTCGTCTTCACCGCGTCGCGCAGCATCTCCGAGAACCGCTCCTTCCCAAACGCGACACCCTGAGGAAACCTCACCCTCGTAAAGAAGGCAGGCCAAGTATCGATCTTGTATATCTCCTTCACCTCCTCTACCATCCTCTCCGGGATGTCCTTCTCCGGGAACCCGTAGTTGTCGTCCAAGCGCTTGATGTTGGACCCGTACGCCCGGAAGAACAGATCGAGGAAGGTAATTTGGAACATGATGAGACGAAGACTAGTCTTGGACCTGAAGAATGTCTGGGTAAGGCGGTAGTCGCTGGGGCCAGCTTCGAGGACCTCGAGCTGCGGCTCATCCTTGAGCACCCACCGCACGTTGCGGGTAATAGCTTCCTCCAAGAAGGGCCCAGCAAGACTTCCCCATTTAATAGGCGGACCGGAGTTGACGGGCGGGCGCGAGACGACGAGCATGATGAGGATGATGAGCTCGCCAAGGTCGGGGACATGCGTCTTGGTCCTAAAGTCCTTCTTGTCGATGAAGCGCCGGAGGCGGTCCGTCGCATCGCGTAGGATAAGGGGCGTCGTCCGGCACAGGCAGATCAAGAGGTGGAAGAGGTGGCAGTACGAGATGACGGCTTTCTCCGATGCGTGAAGGATCGATTTCTGTTGGCCGCCGACACTGAGGGCGTCGTCGCAGCTCCGCATGAGCGAGACGACGATGTTCGTCATCATTTTGTAGATAACACCGACAGTCTCCTGACGCTGGGGAGTGGCGGCGCGGCGCCGCGGGTTGCGGCTCATCTGATTCTCGGCCTTCTGGACCTCGGCGTCGATCTCCGCCAATCTGCTCCAAATGCGGGGCTGGGCGCGCAAGAAGTGCGGGCGGGAGAAAGCAAGAGGAAGGAAGAATGTGAAGTCGCGCTTCTCGATGCTCTTCCGGACGTCGAATTTGTCGAACGCCTGCTCGCTCAGCCAGTCAAAGTCGGAGGAAAGGGTCCGGGAGCGGAACTCCAAAGCGATGCCTATGCCCAAGACCGAGTCCACCAGAGGCGTGCGCAGGAAAAGCAGCGGCGCTCGAAGGGCGGTGCCGGTCCCCACTTGCATAGCCCCGGGCTCCAGCTCTTGCACTGCGCGCTCAACCGCACCGCAGACGTCGGGGCCCACAAAGCGCCCACCGGCACCCTACTTGTCTTTGACAACTGTCGTCAGAACCTTGCGATCATGTCGCTGTCCCTCAACCTCATCTCCGTTGGAATTCTCACTCTCGCCTTCTTCCTTGTCCGATTCATCTTCCCTCTTTTCCCTTCCACACCCCTCCTCGGTCCTCCCCGATCCAGTCTCCTATGGGGCCAAAACCAATTCCTTCGTTCTCTTTCCCCGGAAGATGTTGGGAAAGTGTATGAAGAGTGGGCGGAAAAGTACGGAGCAGTGTTCCGGGTACCGCAGTATCTCGGAAGAAGTCGGATAGTTGTACTTGATCCGAGAGCGGTAGAGACTTTTTATGAGGGGGAGACAGAGGTGTTCGTGGGCACGGGTGTTGCGAAGCGATTCATTGGGGTCATTGTCAGTGGGTTTCACTACTTCCGTGTTACTTCGGGTTGCCATTGTATGCAAGCATTTGTCAACGTTGGACTGACTCTTGAACGTTTTTCTGCAGTTTGGTAAAGGGCTCCTATGGGCTGAAGGCGAGTCCCACAGGCGACAGCGCAAGGCGCTTGCCCCGGCGTTCAGCAATGCTGCCATTCGTAGACTCACGAGTGTCTTCTTCGATTCCGCTTATAAGGTGAGTATACTTTTTTCCGTATCACTTTGTATATCTGATCTCGTGCTTATAGTTAAAGTCCCACTGGGATGTCCTGATCGAAGCTCAGCCAAACGGAGAGCACATAGTCGATGTTCAGAGCTGGATGAACCGCGTAGCCCTCGACAGCATCGGCATTGCAGGCTTCTCTCACGAATTTAGCTCACTTGATGGCAAGCCCTGCGAGGTGACAGACGCGTTCGAGAACCTGAGCAATGCCAGACCGTCGCCAGTAGAGAACATACGATTCTTACTTGGCATGTTTTTGCCCTGGGTGAAGGATTGGATACCTACCGAGCGAGGGAAGAAACTGGATGAGCTCAAGATAAGCTTGCGGGACGTTGCTAACAAACTGTTAGAGAGGAGTAGGGTGAGTGGGGTGACGTACGGCGAGGAGAAGAGTATCATTGGGCTGTTGAGTGAGTCACTCAGAAGGACAACCTACCGTGATGTTTGCTGAACTTGATTCCGTTCAGTTAAAGCCGAAAGCAGTGAAGGAAAGTTACATATGTCTGAGGAGGAAGTTTTGGCTCAAGTATGTTCTTCTCATTTTTCTTCATTCAAGATCACTGAATCCTTTGTATTTTAGATGGTAAACTATCTGTCGCTTAATGCGGTTTTGCGTGCTCTTACAGCTCTCGTATAGAACGTCCTCCTCCTAGCCGGCTACGAAACTACATCAAGTGAGTCTAATGCCATCTTCTCATACTCTCAGTGCTCACTAAATGGCAGTCAGCCTCACGTGGGCCTTGATCGAACTTTCTTACAATCTTGCCGTACAAGTCAAGCTCCGTGAAGAACTCCTACAGAATCCCTCAAGCAATGCTGATGGGAACGAGGACCAAGGCATGGAGAAGCTGCCCTACCTCGACGCAGTGGTACATGAAGTGTTGAGGATGCATCCGCCACTGGCTGAAACCACCCGTACAGTAAGTCTTTCGTTCTTAGATCGAAGCCTTTTTTTTCAAATAAGTTGATGTGTAAAATGTCATAGGCAGCCACGAATACCACCCTCCCTCTCCTCTCTCCCCTCCCCGGGAGACGTGATGCGAAGGTGGCAATCCGGAAAGGCGAGACGGTGAGCGTACCCATCGTTTGTATTAACCGTGCGGAGGCGGTTTGGGGACCAGATGCAAAAGAATTTAGGCCTGAACGCTGGCTCGAGGTCGTCTCTGACGAAAAGAGAAGGGCAAGGGCAAGAAGGGAGGGATTCAATGGGGCAAACCGGGCGATGCTTACATCCAAGTCTCCGGCTATCGACACCTCTTGACGTTCTCGGACGGACAGAGGGCATGTCTTGGAAGGGGGTTTGCTTTGGCAGAGTTCAAGGCTGTCTTGGCTGTCCTCATCCGCAATTACACATTTGCCTTTCCTGTTGGTCCCGAGGGCGAAGAACCAGAGAAGACGGCAATCAGGATTAAGAGAGGAGGGATTCTGCCGAGGCCGAAGGTTGCGGGGTGTGCTGGGACGGAGGTACCCCTGTTGGTAAGGAAGGTTGAATCTTGATTGCAGAAGTAGGAAATGAAATCATGTCGGATGGCGATTTATAATTTACATTGTGCTTGTGCGAACATAATAATACAAGAGTCGACCGACCGCAGAGCGGCACTAACTTGAGCGCCCGGAATTTGCTTTTGCCGGATCCCCAGATTTGGGCCTGACGGACCAAAAACGGAGTTCAAAAGGCTTCGGACAGACACGCGCAATTTAAATAAAGGCGAGACAAGCACGCCGGCGACTGCTTTTAACTCGAGCCTTGAGTCCCCTTAAGGCCTAGACACATTGGGAGAAATTGAATGAAATTTCCCTGTCGAATAAAATTGTGAGTTCCTCGAGGCTCGGCAACTCTACGGCGAGGAAGGCGGAATGAACGGCATACCCTTAAAATGTGATTGCCGACATTAGCCGCGCATGGTCGGACAAGCACCGGCAGGACGTCAGCTGGTCCCGCACTGCGGCCGTGCAGTTCGAGGACGGAGCTAGCCTGAAAGGGATAAAGGCTTCAGACAGGCCGGCTTAATTTTATAAAGAGATAGAGGTAGATACTATGCTGTTCGTTTTGGAAAAAAAATCACATCATATTTATATGCTTCGGGAAAGAAGTATCATATATTTCTGAGAAGATTCCAATATTTGAAAGGAGACTGATACATTTATGAGCATCCCATATAATTTGTGAGTGCAGCAATAATTTGTGAATCGCACCAATATTTATGTGAGTCGGCACATCATATATGTGAACTGCACATCATATATGTGAACGGTACATCATATATGTGAACGGTACATCATATATGAGAACAAGGTGTCGACGCTGTGGCGGCCGATGAGCGGGCATGTACGCCCACTGTTCCACGAGGCGCTGAGGTGTGCCGCCGCACGGCGGCGTCGCGTCGGTCGCTGTTCAAGCCGTTCGGACTTCGGAGCGCGTTCCGGTGTTTGGTTCAGATTGGCTCGGAGTGATCCGCGCTTGCTTCACAGACCGTCTCGTACGCGGCACGTCAATCTTACTTTCGTGCCCTGCTCATCCACT
The DNA here is from genome assembly GCA_029282285.1 of Mycena rebaudengoi. NCBI lineage: Eukaryota > Fungi > Basidiomycota > Agaricomycetes > Agaricales > Mycenaceae > Mycena > Mycena rebaudengoi. The sequence continues at coordinate 5,530 of JARJCX010000259.1, forward strand.
TCTTGAAGCTCGATTAATTTGGGCTCTTTACCCTTCAGCTCTTTCTCCTTCAAGGCCCTTCAACAGCTTGTGTACGCTATATTGCATACTGACTAGAACACGAGGATTCAGGCTAACCTCGCACCTCCATGACTCTGCTCGAATCTCGGAGGGGTGCGCTACTGGATGCCTTGGGCTTCTTGAGGGTGGCATCAGAGGAGTTGGACGGGGTGGCCGTGCAGGCCATATCCTCCTCGTCCGCGATGACTCTGACAGTATCCATCAAATATTCATCTGTGGTGTTGCTGCGGTCGATCGTGACTGCGTTATCTTGGCTGCATTCTGTATCATCTTGTGCGATCTCGGCGGCAGTTGCGGGCGTAATGCGGAAACCTACGAAGCCTTTGACGCACTGAGAGGCGTCGCAGTCATACTGGAACTCGAGCAGGTGCGGCGCATCGGGCGTCGTTTCGGCCAGCGGGGATGACCGCAGTGAGGGCCGCTTGAGGTTAACGAGGGCCGGGTGGGTGGTCGTGGGCTGCGCGTGACACCCGCGTGTGCGGCGGCGGCGGCGCTGATCGTCGCGTCCCCGCGGTCTCCTCGAGCGTGCGGTTTTTCGTCTCAATGACGGCTGTCGAACTCCTTAAGCTGCGTGATGGCGTACTCGTCGATCGGGTCGACGAGGAGGAGGACCTCGAAGCGCTTCTTCTCGAAGACCTCGAGGAATGCTGAGTCACGGACGGAGGCAAGGGATTCACCGGTGAGGTAGTAGATCGACTTCTGGACCTCAGGCATGCGGGTGATGTAGTCTGGGCATATCGATAAGCTGCTGCGCCAAAAAAAGAAACGGCACATACTCTTGAGCGAGATCTGCTCTTCGGTGGACTTGGTTGAGTAGAAGCGCAGGAACTCGGCGAGCTTGCTGCGGTTCTGTGCGGATCGTTGACGGTATCGAGGGTAACAGTGAAAGTATCGCCGGCAGCCGATTCCCAGATGTACTGCTCGTCATCGTTGTGCTTGGAGATGACCTGTACGCGCTCTGCGACGAGGTATGCAGAGTAGAAGCCGACACCGAATTGCCAATCATGGAAATGTCGGCGTCAGAGGTGAGGGTCTCCATGAAGCCCTAGCGTGCAATCGATAAGTACAATCAATGCGATAGAAATGAAGAAAACGCACTTTTATGCCAGGCTTGGCGATGGTTCCGAGGTTGTTCACCAAGCCGGCCTTGGTCATGCCGATACCAGTGTCGCGGATGTGGAGCATCTTGTTCTCCATGTCTGGGATGATGCGGATGTAGAGGTCCTTCTCGGCCTCGAGAGCAGTGGGGTCAGTGAGGGAGGCGTAGCGGATTTTGTCGAGGGCATCGGAACCGTTGGAGATCAGTTCACGAAGGAAAATTTCTTTGTTTGAGTAGAAGTGTCTAAAAGAGACAAGTCAGTGGACGGGGAGGCTGGAAGGATGAGGGGAACACACTGATGATCAGGTCCAGCAGCTGGCTGATTTCTGCTTGAAACCCAAGGCTCTCAGCGGCGGGGGCAGACATGGTGCTGGGGGTAGCAATGTTATTCACCCCACGGCCTTTGAAGGAGAAAGAGCTGAAGGGTAAAGAGCCCAAATTAATCGAGCTTCAAGAAGTGGATGGGCAGGGCACGAAGGTAAGATTGACGTGCCGCGTACGAGACGGTCTGGAAGAGCGTGAAGCACTCTTGACTTTCCGCCTCAGATCACAGTCCCGATCTGGTAATTTGATGGCGGCAAGATTTGCGGCACTTTCAAGCTCCGCTCACGTCAAACAATGTCCGCCACAAACAATGAGCCAGCATTCTCTCTTCCTGCCGCCAATCTCGTCGCTCGCCGCACCCGCCGCACGTCGCCAACACGCCTTCGCCCGCCATGGTCCTGCAACGCCGATGTCCCTGACGTTTATGACCCGCTTTTGAGGAGTATAAGCGGCGCATGGGCACGTGTGTACGATGGGTGGCCGGAGCGGCGCGTCCGTCGTGTTTCGGGACGAAGGGGCGTTACAGCTGCGACACGGCACGGCACTCCTTCCGCTTCCGTGCGCCGTTTTTCGCTATGCGAGTACCTGCCGGGCCTTTGCGTGCAGAGTGGACTGAATGGCGGAGGGATAGACCGGATGCGACTTGTTTGTCTCTTCGCGTTATTGCCGCTACGTAGGTGCTCTCCTGTGCCGCCGCGCGATCGTGGCGCTCTTCCACGCCGCTGCGCGCGATTATGGTCCTCCGGCTGTCTGTCCACTCCTGCATTGTCGTCATAACCACGTTCCACGCCAGCCAAACCGTGTCCCAGCCCCCCGAGCGCAAGCGCGAGGCGGAGTTTGACGGGAACTTCGACCCAGGGCGGATCGTGGGGGGTGCGACGCTGCCCATGATGGGGGGCGTGAGGGGCGGGGACGCGGGGCTGACGCCGGTGAGCGAGGCAGGCGGGATGGGGATGCGGCGGCGGAGCGCGAATGGGGCGGAAGACGAGGACGAGGGGGTGGGCGGCTTGCGGGGACGAGCGTGGGCGGGGGCGTCGTCACGCCGTTCATGGCCGACGTCGGCGGGGCGGCCGCATACCCACACCAGTAGCATTATGGGGGGCAGCCGTACTACTGCGCCGCCCAGCAGGCGTACCAGCAGCAAATGAAGGATGTGAACAGATGCATGTATTACTTCAATAGCTCTTAATTCAATTATTGCTCCCTTTCTTCTGTATTGCAATACTCAGCCTAGCTTAGTAGCTACATTTTCTTGCTGCACGATTTGTTAGAAATGTGGGCGGTGCTTGGTCATCGGCATCGGCGGCAAAGATCCACGGCAAGCTTGTGGTGCCGCCATCAAATTACCAGATCGGGACTGTGATCTGAGGCGGAATTTAAGCAACTAGCGTGAAGCAAGCGCGGATCACTCCGAGCCAATCTGAACCAAACACCGGAACGCGCTCCGAAGTCCGAACGGCTTGAACAGCGTCCGACGCGACGCCGCCGTACGGCGGCACACCTCAGCGCCTCGTGGAACAGTGGGCGCACATTTCCGCTCATCGGCCGCCACAGCGTCGACACCTTGTTCTCATATATGATGTACCGTTCACATATATGATGTGCAGCTCACATATATGATGTGCAGTTCACATATATGATGTGCCAACTCACATAAATATTGGTGCAATTCACAAATTATTGCTGCACTCACAAATTATATGGGATGCTCATAAATGTATCAGCCCCCTTTCAAATATTGGAATCTTCTCAGAAATATATGATACTTCTTTCCCGAGACACTTATAAGAGATGGGGCAGCATATAGATATGATGTGATTTTTTTTCCAAAACGAACAGCATAAGATACACACTGTAACATATTCGAGATTTACTATCTAAACAACAGCATGACATATGTGCGTTGCGGCCTTGCTTCAAGCAATGATTCCAAGCCTAAAGAGTATACGTATTGCAAAGGAGGCGCTGCCCGAATTCCCTGTCAATGTATTCAAGTGGCGAACTCAATGTATCGGTGGTCGGGCGAGACTTGTGATTGCGACTCCGTGTCAACCTACATACGTCACATAATCAGAAACCACCAGATGGAAGTCACAAGCATACCATAACCGATTCGGACAGATCAGGGTGTGAGCCAAGCCCCATCCCCTGAACGGGAGAATCAACTTCACATCCACTCATACTCTTTGCACTAGCAGTATTGACATTCGTCGTACCCATATCAATACAATCCAGCGATATTGTCCTATTGCCGCTAAATTCGAAGTCGGACATTTGAGTGCGTACTGCGGTGGCGAAGTGGAGACTGCTCTGTTTTTGCCGGGCTTCCGCTGCGCCGGATAGATCTATGTGGGATAAATGAGGGAGCGACTGCAGATCGGATGATTGAGGGCGGGTGTTGAGAATGGCGACTGCGTTCGTAAAAGCGCTCGTCATCAGATGCTCAGATGTTATGCTCATGTGGGATGCGGCTTACGAGTAGTGATGACGTATAGTTTGCCCTGGCAAAAATGAAATGGCAGCCTACACCGCACCATAAACATATACGAGCAAGATGAATAAAAAAAAGTCCATACCAGATCAACTTCTCATCCGCCACCACTGTAAAAATCACTATGAAAACCTGGACGAGAGCTACCAAAGCACCGCGGGTGATGGAGAATTGGAAGAGGCGCTGCAGTATGACAGTCGTACTAGAAAAGTCACAGTCGCATCAGCATCAATTTTTAGCACTGGGAATAGGAATCATACTTTGCGCTAATATTCAAGTTAACATTCCTGAAGCTCCATAACAGTGCTAGCGTCGCACAGCCATCCGATACCGCCGAAAGCGCTGCGCTGGAGACAAAGGCCGCTTTGAATGTGCCTGTCCCAAAGCTTGCGGTTTGGAATACGGCACTTACTACGCAAGAGCAGATTCAATGATAAAATACCTGGATGTGAGAAGAGTGACACACGTATGCCAGCCACGAATGATCCAATGGAAGTCAGAATTATGATCCATGGGACGACCTTGGGTGTTCTTTCCACTTGGAATGTCAATGAACACGAGACAACACGAGAATCCTACGATAGCACTCACAAATGTAGACACGACTTGCGAAGAATATTTGTACCCTGCAAAAAGGCATCAGCATCCCAAAGAAGGATTTAAAGGGCGCGTACGCGAATGTGGTGAAGAGCATGAGGATACCCTCCAGTATTGTGTACGCGGAGATTTCAGCAGTTAATTTTGGTGCGTCTATGAAGTTGTCCGTGATCTGTATAAACCATCCCTGATGAGGCACTCCACTTGACGATAGACATGAGGAGGACTTACCACATAGGAATGTACCAACTGCATCACTGCCACGGTGTGAATCAAATCCATCCCGCTAGTCGCCGGGGCATCAGCGATTGGTGAAAGACGAACGCACAGGGCAGACTCACACAAGAATGCCAATCTTGAAGAAATATACACCTTAACGATGCCAGAACCAAATCTCTCGAGGCGACTCACGAATATCCTAAGCAGCCTCCTGTCTTTTCGTGAAGAATTGATGTATATCCGCGTTTGAAGGATGGTCACTCCAAAGAGGCTGTCAAAATCAGGATCAGTTCCAGTCAAATCCTGGCCAAATGGAGCTCACAGCATTTGTACCATCGCGCCTGATAGGACAGGAGGTAAGCGATTAATATCCATCAATTTTCAACCTCGTTGACGCATGCGCAGAAGTCGTACCATAGTAGAGTCCATCAAGTGCAGTGACTGAATCCGCACTGTTACTGCCGGACGAGGTTGATTTATCGGACATGATGTTTGTGGTTTCAAAATCCTTTGCGGAGAGATTAGGTGCTCAATTGCAGGAATCAAGTTTTGAAAGGAAAGACCAGAGAAGCGTAATCGGACGTGGGATGAAAGGTGAGGAGACGGGGCCGTCGACGCGGCGCTACCTACCTTATAACGGCGTCACTCGTATCAACGGCCTTCAGCGGCTAAACAAACTCCATGCAATGTTCAAATCTCCTATCTCCAGACACTATAAATACGGACCCAAATACCGACCGAGTTTGCTCCATGATGATCGTGATCATGATGGTTCCTGGTTATTGGAATGAAGGCGCTCGTCGAAAATAGACTGCAGATGGGAGCAGACGCGGAAGACTCTTATTGGGGGTCCAGTCCATGAAGTGGGGTGCATACAATGTCTAAATACAGATCGAGTCTCACGACTGTGAGGACGCACAATCTCCAGACACTATAAACACGGACCTAAACACGGACCCAGTTTGGCTAATATTATCTTATCCTATCCTCCATGATGATCATGGTGGCGATAGTCTGTAGTTTACCACGCCCCGGGTGATTGGTGCCCGCCCTTATTATATAATCGTCGGACTTTAAAATTTCGTCGCGTCGGTTTCGCGACGCAGACTTCGTAAAATGTGATTCTTTTGGAGAATTGAGGCTTTCAGACATGTATTAAACATCCAGTCTCCTCAGATTTTTGCTAATCCTCCCAACAAGCGCTGAAAACATTGAGCCCACGGAAACCGCCGAAAGCTGATGGTATCAGCTGATGGCTTCCCACAAGCGCGTCGCAAAACTTCAGATGTATGTAGCGAGCTCAGAAAAATATTAGAACATATTGAATGACTCACCAGGCTCTCTGGACGAGTTTTTAGGGTTTAATCATAACAAAGAGGGCACAGCGCGCGTTTGTATTGAGATTTCAAACTCCGATGATTATGTAATAACGTTGGGCACCAATCAACCGATCAAGGAAATCAACAGACTACAACATGCGAGGTACGAGCTTCAATGGTTGTAGCGTCTGTCTAGGAGAGACTATGGTGGCGATGGCTCTGGTTAGCAAGTTGTCCTAATAGGAATGAAGGCGTTAGTCGTGTTTGGCGGCTTTCTGATCGTGAGACCAACCTCTACTTTAGAAAAGTCTTCCGTACCTATTTTCTACCTTCCTGGGGTGGCGTAAACCCTTGAGTTTGACAGCAACCCGAGTTTCCCGCCTAGAAACCCGCAGCCATCTTTGACAGATTGCCGCGCAGACACCAAGTCATCTTCTCTCGCCATGATCTATGACACTGCGTTCTGGCCCCAGGTAGCAGAGCCCCGTGGCGAGCCTTATAGCCATGAAGTAGTCGGCGCCAAATGTCGAGGTCGCGCTCGACAAGAAGTGTCTAGCCGTGGCTAGCCATCTAGCCAGGACTAGCCAGGGCCCTTGTCTTGTCCGCGTCTCTAGACATGTCTCAAGGCATCCGGTAGAAGTCAGAGAGTCGATGGGATAGAATCAAAATCAATATCTACAGCGTTCGGAACCTCGGCATATTGCTTCGCAGTCACAGTCACGTCACATTGCCCAAATTGGGGTCACTGTTAAATAAACTAAGCTACCCGGAAGCCTGCCGAAGAACTGATGGCTCTTTTGATGCGATCAAATTACAGTTGAAGTAGAATTTGAGGTCAACTTGAGGCTTAAATCTGGAGGGTTGAATAAGATGGTTTACCAACCACTAGCAGCATCCTCGGGATAGTATTATGTTCCAGATGTTGAAAAAAAATAATCTAAAGTTGCGTGCGCAAACTGCGAGATTTTTTTTTTTTCAATATCTGGAACATACAACTTTAGATTATTTTTTTTCAACATCTGGAACATAATACTATCCCGAGGATGCCGCTAGTGGTAGGTAACTCATATTATTCAACCCTCCAGATTTAAGCCTCAAGTTGACCTCAAATTCTACTTCAACTGTAATTTGATCGCATCAAAAGAGCCATCAATTCTTCGGCAGGTTTCCGGGTAGCTTCAAGAAGCAATCCAAGCCTCAGTTTGAGCCAGAAATGTATCTAGAGACACTAACAACCTATTATATGCCCAAGGGGAAGATATCTTTGAGGTCAAAAAAAAAAGTTCACGCGGACAAAAAAAAGTTCGCAGTTTTGATTTTTGCAACGTCTGGAACGTCATAGTATATTAAGCAGATGCCTCGTATCAGTATGCAACTGTTTGTTCTTCACACACCACTGATTTTCGGTTTTTCCCAGTATGCCTTTCAAGCCCAGCGGACACACATGTGGTCAGGTTAGAAGTTCGTCAAAGAAATCCCGTGAACGACGGACTCACAACTCAGCGGCAATCACGCCGCCAACCTCGTTATGCGCGGCGCTTTAAAGCCCCTCCTATTGCACACCACAGTCATGGACAAGAAAGCTTCACCCTGTGCACGATGTCGAACGATGAAGATCGCAAGTTGAGTTACTTTCTATTGGCCAGTTCAAGTTCCCTGATGTTTCTACCAGCGATGTGATGGCAAAGATCCTTGCGGTCCGTGCTCCAGAGCGCGCACCGCAGTGATCTGTAATTATACCAACACTCCGACCACCGTATATGTATCCGAACTCCGGAAAGGGACAGCGTGTTCAGCTTGTCGGCGAGCATCCGTGTTTTCGGTAATAAACACACTTGATTTTACAGCTAATGCAGGCGTAAAAAGAAGGTACTGCAGTTGATTATCTTCACTATCTTCACTGAAGAACCTGTTTCTGACCTAGTATACCTATACACCTCAGAAATGCAGTGGAGATTGGCTATGTCACACATGCGTTGTCGCCCGAAAGGACGATGACTGCAAATTCGATGATGACAGCCCGTTGAGCTCCACGAGAGCCCTCATTGAACAGGCTCGCGAACTGGAGAAACTTCTTTATCAAGCCAAACAGATGACTCCAGATAGCTTGGACTACCAGCCAGACCCAGGCATCTTAAATGAACTGGATCAACTGGGTTTTGCATCAGATCCAGTGTCTCTCACAATTCGGGAAGACGCTGAAGTCGTCGCTAGTATCAACGAAGCTGGGCTTTCCGACCCTACTTTTATAAAGCCCATTTCCTTCGATCTCCTACCAGTTACACTGGTACATGAGGTACATGATACTGTCGGAAACCCAAATCGAAGCGATTCTCTTGATGTGGTTCCTAATCTTTGCGCCACGACTGAGAGCGAAGAAGAGAAATTATTTCGCCTGTCAGTACTCTTCTTTGATAGTCTACCTCCTTCCCCACTCAATCTTCCGAAAAGGCGAGCTCTCTTTCTGCAGAAGGCCCCCACATGCGGATTTAGCCTGTCACTAAGGAAACTCGATGCTATCGCAATAGGTGATATGATGGGTCTCGTCGTTCATCCTGTTCTGGTACACGTCTGGCATCTCTGGGGATATCTTCTCGACTTTCTGAAACAGACTGGAACTTCGGTCCGCTTTGGGGCCGAACAGGAATCAACATACAAGCGGCTGATCCAGGGTTCGCTTGACGGAATGTTTGGCCCCACTCCGGACCCAGTCACATCCCTCTTGACATATCTTAGTGTCTCCGTCTACCTTTTCCAAAAAGGGCAGCTGGATCGAGGTCAAGAGTTTTTGGCTATTGCTAGCAAAACAGCTCTCGAGCATGACATCGATTTGGCGTGTTTAGGGAATGTTTACTCACACAAGATGGACCAAGAGTTTTCCGTCTTCCCCAGCAATGATGACGATGAAATGCGCGCTGCTTTTTCTCTTCTGATCTATCTGGGGACGGTGACGCATTTGCTTCTGAACAACCCGCGAGTGGTTGCTGCGCGGCTCGTGGATACGTTCAGCCTCCTAATGGTATGTTTTAAAAATCAACCGACATGCGTGATACATTAGTTTGTTTTTCTTTCTTCTTTCCTCAGAGTACGCAGGTGGCTACACACGTTGATGTGACTTTCATGACAGCCAAAAGTGTCCGGCTTTTTGCAGAAACCCGCCAGTTGACATCGATGTGGAATGGTTCAGCATCAAGTACAGCATCAAATACACCGCATTGCATCAAACTAATAGTACCGCTTACTATCCCATAATAGGTCCAAGTCCGCCTGCAATGTGGTTTGACCGATACTGGAAACTGATCGAGCAAATGCATTCACACATTGGGCGTCTGCAGCCAGCAGTCCTGAAGGTTTCGTTCATTCCAGACTACCATACCTTCGGACTAGCTTTGAAACACGCCATGATCCTTGCTCTTGCGGCCCTTGCCGATCTGCATGCCATTTTTGCACCCTCCCATTCAGAAACGTCAAGGCGCTATCGCGATGCCCTAACTGAGATTGTGAGCATCTCCGGCACGTTCTCATCATACGATTTTCAATATCTGGGCCCGATTTTGTCGGTACGTGGCCTTCATGATGCCTTGGCCTCCACAATTTACCTACATCCCAGTTGTGTTGTACGGCTGCGACCCAGGGGATCCTTGAAAACAGGATCGTGTACGAAAACCAAAACTCCATAATCACCACGATCCGACAATGCAATCAGAGTCTGAAGCAAACCTTTCTGGCCTGAGTGATATCATGCATACAATTTGATACGAACGGATTTGATGTATCAATTTACATGTACTTGCTAGCATTTTTGTCCCATCCACACACGGTTTGTTCGTCGGAGAAAAACAGAATGTGGTTCCAGTGATCACCAAGAGGGTTTCCTGATGACATTCCACTGATTCCGGAAGTTAGTATATTTCTTGTACAAGACATGTGCATTGCAATTAAAACGAGTTCTCGCAAAGGATACGGTCTTCCAGAGATACGTTTCTTCGCCGCATCCATTATCACATCCGCAGCCTTCTCTGACATCTGCAATTCGCTCAGAAACCCATCGAACACAATCCAACCGAAACTCAGCATGTACGTCGGCGTGGTCACGGAACTTTGGGCCGTACAGGGCGGTGAATTTTGAACAAAGAATGTAATTATATTCCTACAAATACAGATACGTCTACGAAGCCGAGGATCGCGCGAGATCTGACCTCATCAGACGCAGCCCGGAGAGCTGTTTGCTCGACGCCGGGTTGTGATACCGCCGGGCTGCACTCGTCTTCACCGCGTCGCGCAGCATCTCCGAGAACCGCTCCTTCCCAAACGCGACACCCTGAGGAAACCTCACCCTCGTAAAGAAGGCAGGCCAAGTATCAATCTTGTATATCTCCTTCACCTCCTCTACCATCCTCTCCGGGATGTCCTTCTCCGGGAACCCGTAGTTGTCGTCCAAGCGCTTGATGTTGGACCCGTACGCCCGGAAGAACAGATCGAGGAAGGTGATTTGGAACATGATGAGACGAAGACTGGTCTTGGATCTGAAGAATGTCTGGGTAAGGCGGTAGTCGCTGGGGCCAGCTTCGAGGACCTCGAGTTGCGGCTCGTCCTTGAGCACCCATCGCACGTTGCGGGTAATAGCCTCCTCCAGGAAAGGCCCAGCAAGGCTTCCCCATTTGATGGGCGGGCCGGAGTTGACGGGCGGGCGCGAGACAACGAGCATGATGAGGATGATGAGCTCGCCGAGGTCGGGGACATGCGTTTTGGTCCTAAAGTCCTTCTTGTCGATGAAGCGCCGGAGGCGGTCCGTCGCATCGCGTAGGATAAGGGGCGTCGTCCGGCACAGGCAGATCAAGAGGTGGAAGAGGTGGCAGTACGAGATGACGGCTTTCTCCGATGCGTGAAGGATCGATTTCTGTTGGCCGCCGACACTGAGGGCGTCGTCGCAGCTCCGCATGAGCGAGACGACGATGTTCGTCATCATCTTGTAGATAACACCGACGGTCTCCTGACGCTGGGGGGTGGCGGCGCGGCGCCGCGGGTTGCGGCTCATCTGATTCTCGGCCTTCTGGACCTCGGCGTCGATCTCCGCCAATCTGCTCCAAATGCGGGGCTGGGCGCGCAAGAAGTGCGGGCGGGAGAAAGCGAGAGGAAGGAAGAAAGTGAAGTCGCGCTTCTCGATGCTCTTCCGGATGCCGAAGTTGTCGAACGCCTGCTCACTCAGCCAGTCAAAGTCGGAGGAAAGGGTCCGGGAGCGGAACTCCAAAGCGATGCCTATGCCCAAAACCGAGTCCACCAGAGGCGTGCGCAGGAAGAAGCAGCGGAGCTCGCGCTGGAGCATAACGTGCATGGAACGGACGATCTCATGCATGCGTGGATAGGCGGCGGAGAAGGAGATGAGCGACTCGGAAGGAAGGGATGAAGCCAACGCGTAGAGCACGTCATCGTTGAGCAGGGCGAGCTGGCAGGTGGACGGCGATTTCATGAGAATCTTAGGTGAACGGTTGACAACCCTGGCCTCCGAGAGCGGTCGAACGCAGTGTGGGACAGCGTCAGAGCCATAGGGACAGGACTTGCATTTCCAGTGCCTGATCACCTCGAATGTGGACTGCCAGCGGGGATTTTTCTCTTCGATCCTGTGCAACCGGGATGGGTGGGGACGAGACGACTTCGCAGTGTCAAGCAGCGGGCCAATCTCCGTGTTATTCTTGTTAACAACGACGACCGCATTCCGATCTGCTTCCCAGGCGCGTTGGAGTTCCTGCTGCGAGCGGGTGTCGGGCGGGGGCTGCCCGCTTCCAGGAACATATCTAGTCCGCCGGTTGATGTCTGCCTCGCGGACGTATCGGACGATAATGGAGTCGCCAATGTCCACGAAATAACCATATTCTTGGTCAACCTGAAGATAAATAAGCGATCGTGTAACACGTCAGCCTTCATGACAGACAGACCTTGGAGGAGCTGAAGAAAGTCAGGAACTGCAGGAACAGACCTCGCAGCGTCAACGCCGGAGTGTACCCGCCCATATACCCAGCGGTTCGGTATATTTCCTCCTCAGGCTTCAGCAAGTCGCAGCAGATGTAGCTGCCGAATAAGTTGGGGTGATCGATCCCGTCCACGCTGCAGCCCACGGAGGGAGGCGAGGCAGGCTAGTACGATGAAATTTGTTAGGGCGTGATGTGGCGTCAACCAAAAGCGACCTACCCAGTCGTCCGGGAGAGTGACATCGAAGTGCAGGGACCTGGTTCATATATGAGCTGAGATTTTAGATGCGTGAGCACCACGCACAAGTTCTTCCAGGGCCCGCTGGGAGGTGTGAGGACGAGGCAGAACTTCCTCATGTTGGAGTCATCAGTGAAGATGGCCACACCAGGGTAGGGAGATTCATGAAGCTCCGCGAGGTCTTGGTAGAGCCGGGAGAGAAGAGAGGCAGGAGCCATAGGGTTGCCTCAGAGGGGGAGGAGTTTATATATTCAGGAGTTGGCGCCGATGACTGTGATTGACTTATTCCGAGTTTCGGATGCGGGAAGCGCTTCCGAGTCAATAGACAGCATTCGATTCATATCGAAGCGGGCAGTGTTGCATCGAATGGCAGTTGTCCAGGAGAACTGACAAGAGCAAGACAAGACAAGAGCAAGAGGATTTCGGCTACTAAGCCAGCGTTCGTCTTGCGCTCGTCGCAACCAATCCCCTTCTGTCTTTTTATGCCGCAATTCACCAATTGTATGCACAGATTGCTGAGCATAAGCTGCCAAACTTCCTGAGCAACAAGAGTTCAAACGTTCGTTGGCAAAGAAGAGATGGAGCCGGCGAAAGCCGACCTCGGACCGTGACCCATCTGATGGGCAAATGTTTTTCTTTCATCCACCAGGCGAAGACAACTCTGACTCGGGTCCCGGGAAGCTCAGCAAAAGATAGGCCCGCGCGAATCGAGCAAAATGGCACTCAAAAAATTTCTCTGTTGGGGCGTCAAATCCGAGACTACGTGTTCTTTGGCCTCCAAGAAAAATCCAACGAGAAATCGCTCGAAAATTCTCGCTGGTCTAGCTCAGGATATCCCAGTCAGCACCGGCTGCCCAAATTTCCGGATGCAAGTCCAAAGATAGGGTAGTATTTTCCATGCCACACCGACTTGGCGGACAAGGTGGCAGAACACAAGGAAAGACTTTCCCAGAGAAGATAGTCATCTTAGGATACGAAATCAAGGCTTTCAAAGCTGGTCTACTGACGCTTCTTTGAAATCGATTAGAAATCCGATTTCTAAGGTGCTTACAATAATATCATTAGTAGGTCCGTACTTTCTCGAATAAATCGCCTCCAAATCTCCAAACCTTGCAATCTCTCAAACATGTCGACCCACACCGCCATTGCCGCTACATCCCTCGGCGAGTTCGATGCTATTCAGGTGCCGACAGAACAGCCCGGCCCCGGAAACGTCCTTATTAAAGTCGACTTTGCGTCGATGGTCGCGTTCGACACCTATATAACCGACGATGGCTTCTATGTCGACAAGTATCCCAAGATTCTTGGATTGAACGTCGCTGGATCCGTCACAGAGACGGGCGAAGGAGTCGACGACCTCGCTATTGGCGATAGAGTCGGTTTTAGCTTTTATTCGATCTCCGTCACTAATCTAATAATTATTCAGGTGATTGGCTTCACCCTGTATGGCCCCAATATTCCAGGAGCAATGCAACAGTTGATTTCGCTATCCGCTCATCTGTGCGCGAAAGTGAGGGACTCGCCTTCGTTCCCAATTATGTGCTCGATTTACCTACTTTCACGACCAGATTCCCGATACCCTGGCACTGGACGCCGCTGCGACGATCCCCGACAATTTTGTCACGGCATTTTACACCCTCTTCGACCAGCTCTCCCTGCCCGTTCCGGAGAGCTTTCCTCCGTCTGTGCCACCGGCGAACCCTTCTACGCCCATTCTGATATACGGCGCCGGCGCGACCTCGGGGCAGTACAGCATCCAGCTGCTGCACGCCGCAGGCTACACGAACGTCCTCGCAACGGCATCTCCTAAACACCACGCGTTATTGCGCACCCTGGGGGCTACTGGTGTCTTTGATTACAACAGCCCCAGCCTCGCGGAAGACATCGCCGCAGCCATTGGCGGGGATGGAAGGGTGGCGTTGGCAGTGGACCCCATCGCCACCGAGCGTACAATCGCGAAGATAGCGCCGCTCATGAGTGCCAAGGGAACGGTGGCGCTCTTGCTGCCTATCAAGGAGGGCGATTCCCTTGCTGGAAGTGCTAAACTTCCGGCAATCCCCGAAGGGCAGAATCCGCTCGTGGAAGGAACGAAGCCCGTGTATGTGGGGACGTTCTCCTACAGAGAAGTCAGTCGATCGCTTTCACAAAGATTCCAGGTCGCTGACGTGCCAAATATTTTTCAGAACCAATACTTGAGGGACAACTTGATGCCTAAAATTCTCCCTCAATTGTTGGCGAATGGATTAATCAAGCCCAACAAGGTGCGTCTTTTGGACCAGGGTACGTTCAAGGAACGCGTTGCAGCGGGGTTGGATTTGTTGAGGAACAACGCGCTTAGCGGGGAGAAAATTATTGTGAAGGTTGCCGATACTGTATGATATTTTGCGTATTTTTCTATGCATGTAAAATGAGATTCTTCGTGAGCACGGTGCACGAGACCATTTGTTGTCTCCTGTTTGCCTCTTTGTTGACGCGCCTTGTGACTGTGACGTAACCATCCTCTCAACGACTACTCTCGTACACAAGAGCCATCAATGCCCATCAATTCTGGTCGAAAGTTGATGGGTCCTTCCACTCTTCCAAGCTAGATTAAAAAATCAGTGAGGAGGTAAATTGAGCCATTTTTAAGGTAAAATTGTCTGACCCTGTGTGCTCCAAATCCGTTCATATCTAAACTGCAGCCCAGAACAGGACCCTCGCCAAATTTTCAAACTCTGCGGACAGCCCAATGCAACGTCCCGAGTTGTACCAGTCTGTAACCACCGAAAGTGCTTGCCGCATTTTTTGGCAATTGGTTACAGACTGCTTACGAGCCTAACAGCTTCTATTAATGTCGGAAAAACGTAAGTGCTCTTATAGAAATTTCTTTTGTACAGCCTTATAACAGCTTTCTTAAAAGGCCTTCTGGCATCGCCCCGAATGTTAAGTTGACATTTTCGGGATAAAGATCTGCTAAAAGGCGCCGTAGGGCCTTCTAAGCTACTTAAAAGGTTAAATGCCTTATTGAAAGGATTTTTCCATTTTTCCGACATATGGGCGGGCGTACCATTTTGACACACAGCCGCGATCTTACAGCTGATAGCCAGCTATATGCCACGCTACAAGAACTAATCTGCGCTTTCCTCCTCGCCTCTTCCTCTCACCATGTCAACTGACAAGAGTTCTGACCATCAAGTTCTGATTTGCCTTCTCGCAGACGAACACGACAGGTACTACACTTCATCCAGCATTTTCGGGATGCCAAACTAACAGAGCGGTAGAGTTATCGACGCATTGCAGGGATCCTTCTCTGACCTGCTGAAGAAGCAGAGCGAGCAGGTGGATAGGTTCGTCGTCAATTCGTCCGGGGTATCTTTCGAACTGATCTATACACAGGGTTTGCGAAGTACTCAAGCCGCCAAACTACGAAGCCCTTAAGTCGCCGAACACCGATGACACATTGCGGGCATGCTTTTCTGAACTGTTAAAGAAACAGGGAGAACAGGCCGATAGGTCCGTTGTCTGTTTCTCCGCAAGATTGTTAACACTAATCAACACTCAAGGCTCTATAAAGCCCTTAAACCGAAGCCGCCGAGCACTAATGACACATTGCGGGCATGTTTTTCTGACCTCTTGAAGAAGCAGGACGAACAAGGGGATAGGTACGGCGGCGATTACTTACTAAAATTATTGAACCTTGAACCTAATGATCCGCAAGGTTGTATAAGGCTGTTGCAGGGCTGAAAGCGAAGGCGCCGGCCATCGATAAGAAGACTGCTTTTTGGAACGCATATAAGTTGCTCGCAGACGAGCATGACAAGGACTTTCAACAAAGATATAGCACAGACCTTGACACGTCTCTGATTTTTGTGCGTACCATTCACATTCTCCGCTACCCTTGTCTAATTTCCTTTATTCAAGGCCGGTCTGTTTTCGGCCGTCGACTCTGCATTTATCATCCAAATTCAACCACAAATTCAACCACATGGCACACCTCTCGTCATATTGGCTGCTCAATGCTTGCTCTACATCAGCCTTGGTTCGACGTTGCTGGCTGCACTCCTTGCCGTACTTGGAAAACAGTGGTTGATGTACTATTCTGCCCCGGGTGAGAGAGGAACAATGGAAGCGCGGGGGCTTGCGCGCCAGCATAAATTTGACGGCATGCGCAAATGGAAATTTGATGCGCTCATGCAGACGTTTCCCTTGCTCCTACAGCTGGGATTACTTCTATTCGCGGCGGCCCTCTCGGTGTATCTGCGAATCATTAATCTCACCCTTGCGACCATCGTCCTTTGCCTCACGTCCTTCGGCTGTTTCTCCTACCTCTTTCTCATCACATCACCCGTGTTCTCTCCGAATTCTCCTTTCCAAAGTCCCCAGGCTCAGTTTGTTGCGCAACTCGCTACGACGACTTCGTGGAGAAAGTTGAGGGAATCGTGGAGTCGTATCACCATCCGGCCTCGCCGCTTCATTCGAAGGGTCTGGCCAACACACTTCTTTCGTGACTCGCATGATTTTCTACCCTATTCCACAGAGCAACAGTCGGAAGTTGATTGGATGTTGCCGGAAAACCGCGATTCGCATGTGATGCAGCGTACTGTCTGGAGAAGGCTGCACGACTCAGTTATCAGACACCCCCGTTCGCTACTCCGACGTGTGCATTCTGCCTACTCTACACGCATCCCCCTTTCCACCCGCCATAAAAACGGGCAGAAAATACTATCCCCTCCACTTTTCGATTCCCCATTCCCCAACCCGTCACCTGAAGTAGCCGCTGTCTCTTGGGTGCTGGAAACTTCGACCGATCCCGCAGTGGTCACTTTTGCGGCCGAGATGGCGGTACAATTGCAGTGGCCCCTCAACGTGGATCTTGCTCCTCAGATCAGTCGTTTGCGGGACACGGTTTTGGGGTGCTTTGAATACCGGGGGGTATACAAGCTTACGGATGACGGTCCTGTCGGTGCTGTCAATCTGGACAAAATCCGAGATGGAATGGCAGATCGTGTTATTCGAAGCGGACAAGCTTATTGTTCCCTACGGGCCTTGGCTCAGCCACTTTCAAAGGAAGAAAATACGGTATGCTGTGCGGACTACCGGCCATTCGAATCTCCCGGGCTCCGCAACGTAGTTCGTATCCTGACAGGTTCATCCGAGCTGATGTTTGACTCGATACCCCCCATGGACATTGAATGGACACTGCGCGCCTACATGGCGTTAGAGCCATCCCATCTTCCTAACAGGGAGCGGGAGTTCCAACACTTCCTTGACCAGACGAACAAAATCAGAACTGTTGATGCTTCTAGCTTCACGGAATATCTGTTTTGTATCCACGCATTTCTCAACGACACGAATCAAATGGACTTGGTCAGGAGGGACAAGAGGTGGGAAATGTGTCTCAATTAAACAATCAATAGCATTCTAACATTTCCTAGCCTGTTCCAGGAACAGCTATTTGAACATCTATTCAAGACACTCGCCGCCAAACTTGAGACGGCGGAAATTTCGATGGAAACTACGGCCAATATTCTGGATACAACTGGCCGACTTGCGGCCAGATCCGAGAACAATGTGTGGTCCTATGGCTTTGGCGACTACTACCGCCAATCCATAATTTATCCATTTTGTAGCTCTCTTCGCCGAAAGGATGGGTGGCTTCGCGTTGTGCTTGCCACTGGACTGCTCGCAAAAAATCAAAGTTATTCACCGTGTCCAGGAATATCTGGTGCCGATGGCACATGGGTATACGATGCGCTGGAGTTAGTCCTTGGTCTTGCAGAAAGTGGTCAATGGGACACCAAAACCAGAACAGAAGTTTCTGGCCTGTTTCAGGCACTGCTCTATTATGATATCCCGCCATATCGTGAAGAATCCACCGGGGTCAAGAATGTACGCCTGTTGAGTCAAGCACTCTCGATATCAGGTGATATTTCCCGACTAGCCGCTCATATCCTAGTCCGGAGCGACGTTCTGGTCTGGTTTCAACACCAAGAATTGAGGAATATCCTCCAGAGGGCCGCTGTGTGGTCGTCCCTTACTAATATGTCTGTCAAACTTGATGATTACCTTCAATTTAGCAGGCAATTCATACAGACAGGTCATGCTATTCGGAACATACCTGACTGGCAACCGCACATTCGTAGCGAACTCTGCGCTTGGATTACTACCTTTTTCCGCGGAGACACCACAGCGAAGCCACCGTGGGATTTGGCTGAAGAATACGGGTCGGTTCTCGGGGAGATTTGGGACCTTCCTATCACCGAATATGACTTCGTCGACGCCGGGGAGAAAGCATTGGCTCTATCCTTTATGGCCCTTCAAAACTTTTGGGACACCTCCTTCAATCTCAAGCTCACCCCGTTGTGGACTCCAGATAAATCAGTCGCTGCATGGTTGCGCTGCACCAGCTATGTTGTGGCCCAGACTGGATACTGCGACAGAGATGGTCAATGGATCACCATACCTCCCCTCTTCAAAGCACTTTTCAGCCATCCACTGGCCACTTCGCTTATGCGGGCGGCAGATTCAATTCGGGCCAGTCGCTCAGCGCTGTCTAACGATGTTATGGAAAGTACAGCAACAGCCTTGGAAAACTTGGCAGTGAAGTTGGGAGGTTCTGTGGGCACCAAGAAATTGAACGCAGCGAGGCCTTCAGGGAACGAGACCTTGCGAAACTTGACAGCGAGGTTGGGAGGTTCTGTGGGCATCAGGGAATTGAACGCAGCGAGGCCTTCAAGGAATGAGACCTTGGAAAACTTGACAGCGAGGTTGGGAGGTTCTGTGGGCACCAGGGAATTGAACGCGGCGGAGCCTTCAAGGAATGAGACCTTGGAAAACTTGACAGCGAGGTTGGGAGGTTCTGTGGGCACCAGGGGATTGAACGCAGCGGGGCCTTCAAGGAATGATCCCTGGGTAACAGCGAGGTTGGGAGGTTCTGTTCCAAGCACCGAGGAATTGAACGCAGCGGGGCCTTCAAGGAATGAGCCACGATATCTCATGGATCGCGGTAACGACTGGTTAGCTCCCTCCCGGGACTCGAAGCGGGACGGGCCATACCTGAATCGTCGGAGTCTGAGTACTAGCCCTCCAACACCCGCGCCTCCGCGTCTCCCCCTCCCGGCGCATCAGCCAGCGCGTCGTCCTGTATTTTCTCGCATAAATCACCTCCAAACCTCCAAACCTCCCAAGTCGACCCACACCGCCATTGCCGCTACATCCCTCGGCAAATTCGATGCTATTCAGGTGCCGACAGAACAGCCCGGCCCCGGGAACGTCCTTATTAAAGTCGACTTTGCGTCGATGGTCGCATTCGACACATATATAACCGACGATGGGCTCTATGTCGACAAGTATCCCAAAGTTCTGGGATTGAACGTTGCCGGATCCGTCACAGGGACGGGCGAAGGAGTCGACGACCTCGCTGTTGGCGATAGAGTCGGTTTTAGCTTTTATTCGATCTCCGTCGCTAATCTAATAATTATTCAGGTGATTGGCTTCACCCTGTTTGGCCCCAATATTCCAGGAGCGATGCAGCAATTCACTTCGCTATCCGCTCATCTGTGCGCGAAAGTGAGGGACTCACTTTCGTTCACAATTATGTGCTCAATTTACCTACCTTTCACTACCAGATTCCCGATACCCTGGCATTGGACGCCGCTGCGACGATCCCCGACAATTTTATCAGGGCATTTTACACCCTCTTCGACCAGCTCTCCCTGCCCATTCCGGAGAGCTTTCCTCCATCTGTGCCACCGGCGAACCCTTCTACGCCCATTCTGATATACGGCGCCAGCACGACCTCGGGGCAGTACGCCATCCAACTGCTGCACGCCGCAGGCTACACGAACGTCCTCGCCACAGCATCTCCCAAACACCACGCGTTATTGCGCACCCTGGGGGCTACTGGCGTCTTCGATTACAACAGCCCCAGCCTCGCAGAAGACATCGCCGCAGCCATCGGCGGGGATGGAAAGGTGGCGTTGGCAGTGGACCCCATCGCCACGAACAGTACAATCGCGAAGATAGCGCCGCTCATTAGTGCGAAGGGAACGGTGGCGCTCTTGCTGCCTATCAAGGAGGGCGATTCCCTCGCTGGAAGCGTTAAACTTTTCCCGGCAATCCCCGAAGGGCAGAATCCACTCCCGGAAGGAACGAAGGCAGTGTATGTGGGGACGTTGTCCTACAGAGAGGCCAGTCCATCATTTTATTTACGTACATTCAAGGTCGCTGACGCGCCAAATATTTTTCAGAACCAATACTTGAGGGACAACTTGATGCCTAAAATTCTCCCGCAATTGTTGGCGAGCGGATTAATCAAGCCCATCAAGGTGCGTCTTTTGGACCAGGGTACGTTCAAGGAACGCGTTGCAGCGGGGTTGGATTTGTTGAGGAACAACGCGCTTAGCGGGGAGAAGATTATTGTGAAGGTTGCCGATACTGTATGATATTTTGTGTATTTTTCTATGTATGTAAAATCCCTCGCTGTACATTTTTTTCGGTGTGAGATTCTTACCACGGTGCACGGGACCATTTGTTGTCTCCTGTTTGCCCCTTTGTTGACGCGCCTTGTGACTGTGACGTGATCATCCCTCTCAACGACCACTACGAGTCTCTCACAATGTCCAAGACCAAATCGCAGTCTGGCCTCGGCACTATAAAGAGAGACTTTTCTATGACATCCTCTACCGCCACCAGGTCTTCCCCAGACGTCGAATGGATACCCACCCCACCCAAAGCCGCGACGTCGTCGCAGCCAGAACTGACCGGCAGGGAGAAACGCCTCAGAGACATTCAGAACGCGCTCTCGAATAGAACTACACCCGCAGTACAGCCGTTTCCGCAGCCCCTTGCCAAACGCCCCAGCGAAACAGATTTCCCCGACGCGCCTCCGACCAAAAAACCCAGGCAGCTGCCTTCAGGATACGGTGCCGACGCCATGGTAGCTCCCAGCAACTTTTCGTCTGGCTCTCGCAACGTGCTACCTAAATCCACGTACACGGCACCGCCACCGAGCAAAAAAGTTCCTGCGGTGTTTTGAGCCAGGAGCAGACCCAGATCCTCAAGCTCGTGGGAGACGGGAACAGCGTGTTTTATACGGGCAGTGCCGGTCAGTGGGACCGTATATATGCGCCAAATCTCTGACCTCTTCCGTAGGAACGGGCAAATCTGTGCTGCTCCGCGAAATCATCAAGACCTTGAGAAAGAAGCATAGCAAGGCTTCCGACGCCGTCGCGATTACTGCGTCTACCGGTGAGTTTCTCCCCTCCCCGTCTGGCGGCGCTTGTCTGATGGTTTTTGTAGGGATCGCTGCGTGTAACATAGGCGGTATAACGATCCACTCGTTCTCGGGCATTGGCCTGGGCGTCGAGAGTGCGGAGGTTCTGGTAGCCAAGATAAAAAAGAACAAGAAAGCCGCCACTCGATGGCTGAGAACCAAAGTTCTCATCATCGACGAGGGTCAGTGGCATTAGCCCATCATACGCTGGTTTTCTCATGTCAGCCTAGTTTCGATGCTCGATGGGGACCTCTTTGATAAACTTGCCCGCATTGGCAGCATGCTACGACGAAATCCTGCGCCGTTCGGTGGAATTCAGGTCAGTTCCACGTCGACCCTTGTAGCACCGAGTTTCTGATCCTCTCTAGCTCATCGTCACTGGCGACTTCTTCCAGTTGCCACCTGTCTCGAAAGGCAACGTCAAGTTCGCATTTGAAGCCGACCTCTGGAGCGCCACAATCAATAGAACTTTCAATTTGACGAAAGTGTTCAGGCAGCACGACCAGGGTGCGCAGCATTCTTTGCTACGGTCATATTCCTCTCATTCCGCGCAGAATTTGTCGACATGCTAAACGAAATGAGATTCGGTGCACTTACGCAAAAGTCCATTGCCAAGTTCCGCTCATTGTCCCGACCAATCCGGTACGACGATGGCCTTGGTCCTACGGAATTGTAGGCCTCCTCCTCTTCATCCGGGCGCGCTTTTCTGACGGCTCCAGATTCCCTCGTCGTGAGGATGTCGATCGCTCGAATGCGACCCGTATGGAAAGCCTGCGGTCGAAGGTGATGACGTTCAAGGCTCAGGATGGGGGTACTATCCAAGACCAAGCGCAGCGGGAGAAGATGCTGGCGAACTTCATGGCGGTCCAACTCCTTTACCTGCGCCAGGACGCTCAGGTTGGCGTCCCTTCCCTTTGCCCATCTTCTATGCTCACGCCCAGCGCAGGTCATGCTGATCAAGAACATCGACGAGACTCTCGTCAACGGCAGCATGGGACGCGTCGTGCGCTTCGTCGACCAGGCGAATTACGGTACAGAACGCGATGTCGAGGCGGACGGCACCCCGCCTGAAATTCTCGGTGCGACTGCTGGCGGGCTCGCCAAGAAGCCCATCGTCGCCGTCAGTGGCGTGCAGTATCCCGTCGTCGAGTTCTCGCTCCCGAGCGGCGGTAAGCGCACGCTCTTGGTCACGCCCGACTCGTTCAAGGTCGAGCTCCCGACGGGGGAGATCCAGGCCAGCAGAACCCAGGTCCGCTGCCGCGCGTCTTCCCGTCCTATGTCTGACCCTTTTGGTCAGCTCCCGCTCATCTTGGCGTGGGCCATGAGCATCCACAAGTCCCAGGGGCAGACGCTCGATCGCGTCAAGGTCGACTTGGGGAAGGTCTTTGAGAAGGGTGCGGTTTCCTCCGCCGTGCTGCCAAGCTTCTCGCTGACCGCCTCTCTTCTGTGTACCTCCAGGTCAGGCGTACGTCGCCCTGTCGCGCGCCACCTCCCTCGAGGGTCTGCAAGTGCTCAATTTTGACCCAAACAAGGTACACGCTCCTCTTTGCAGATTTCCATCGACTCTGCTCTAATCATCCATCGCAAGGTCATGGCGCACCCGAAGGTCGCGGAGTGGAGCAAGACGCTGGAGACGGTATCGGAATAGACAAGCTTCACAACAGCGCGTTACTCACACGGATCGTGGACACCATATCATATTCCTAAATCGTCGCTCAAGTTCCATTGCTAGCATGCTCGTCACACTGGTCCTACGCCGCGAGTAAATAGATTAAGCTTTAACTTATGCATTGTACACTTAGCCATGAAGCACAACGCTGGTGCCCTCTTCTGGGCTTTCTTCGCTTTTTACTGCAAATAAATGGAAAACGGTATTTTGTTGCTGGGCTCAGGCTTCGGCCTACAGTCCACCTTTAATTCGAGTGACTTTAAATTTGCGCTCTTGCTGCCTGGCCGGGGCGCCTCGGGCCGCTGGTGATTTGTGGCCGTAATTCTCTTCATACTTGTACAGAAAAATAAACGGAGATCTCGTTCGTGTGGCGACACCGTGGCCAGAGCGAAAGTTTATCTTCCCGGACAACTCTTGGGTGGAGCTTCCCGGGGCCTCTCCAGTCTGCAGTCAAAGCCGGCGCGCGAGTATTAATAGACCGCGGCCTCTGTCTCTGAGCGCAGTTCAATTGAGAGGTTTACTAAGCTTCTTTTTTGTTCGACAGATCCTCGCTGCCGAAATGGCACATTGCCTTCACACCTCCGAGTCCGGACTCGCTCTACTTGGAGTGCTCCCCGTCGCGAACGCGACATACGAACGAACTATTTTCTTGGAGTCTTCGAGGCACCGGCTCATTTGATCGGCGTTTGCGACCCAGGATCGGCGATGCTTTGCACTTTCACTGTCAGGGCTCAGAGCAACGTCGTGCCCGCTGCGATGACGAGCCAATCGCCGCCTAGCTGCCGCCTGGGAAGATCTGCAGTGGTTCTCAACGAGCTGATTTTCCACCGTATCATTTTGTATCCTGCATTTCTTCCTCTGCGTTCCGCAGCTTCCGCTTCGTTTCCGCTTAATGGCACCGTCTGCGACCCAGCGACTAGAGCTACTTACGCGTCATCAACACATTACGCGTTCTTGCTCAGGCTTGTTGACTCGCGTAAAGCAGTACAGCTCTTCGCGAGGTATGTCTTCGACACGCTCAATGTCTTCAATGAGTCGCCTCGCTTCTTCCCCGTCGTCTACAGGGTTCCTGGATAGTCAGCTCATCCGTCGGTTCGGTCTATTCGTGAGACGTCTATATTGGTAGGCTATCAAAGCGCTAGGACTCCCGATGTCTGTAACGTACATACGGACGTGTTGTACGTAGGTACAGAGCCTGCTTGTTTCCTGATGGGACCGTTGCAGTAATACATCCTCCTCCTCCTCCTCCTCCTACAGGTCATAAGATCCTTCGAGATTGCTCGCATCGACCTCCTCCCTCTTTCCAAGCTCGAACGGATAGGAAGCCCCGCATTATTGGACTCATATCAAAATCCCACCTGGATCTATTAGACCTGCCGATTTCGCGGCAGAACTTCGCACGATGGTAGAAAGGCACTTGACTATTCGTATTCGAGAGCGGCACTTTCTTCTGATTATCACCTTCTAAGATGCAGGCTATACATGGGGGCACATATAACGACGCCAGCGCTGCCGGGCATCTCTCGGCTTTCCCCCACCCAAAGTCTTGACGACTTGTTCTTCCACCCTTTCGTCCTTACCCTTTCCTTTCCTTCCTTTTATTTCTCGTTCACAATGATCAACTACGGAGTCGATTCGCCACTCGTCCTCGGCGTGTTGGAACTCGGCGTCTTTTTCAGCCTTATCATGTTTGGGGTAGTCGCCATGCAGGGATACGTATATTTTCGCCACTGTCAGTCCGATCAAGCCGGTCTGAAAGTCCTGGTGAGTACCTTTGAAATCCGCTGCCGCGCGTCTGATCAGGCTGTGAAAAAAAGGTGGGGCTCGTACTGTAAGTCAACAGTGCGATGTTGAGCCACAGAGTTAATATCTAATTCCTCCCCAAGCGTCTTCGAGCTAGCTCATACTGTCGCGGCCGCACACTCGATATATTACATCACGATCGTCAACGCTGGACTTCCTGAGCTCGAGAAACCGGCCACCACATACTCATTGTCGCTCACGCCCATCTTCGAAACACTTATCACGGCTCTAGTTCAGGTTTGTCCGCACTCCAATAATATCCGCCATGGCCTCAGGTTTTAATTTCTAGGGCTTCTTTGCGTACCGAATTCGTTTACTGTCGGGCCGCGTCTCCATCAGTGTGGTGTGCTGGATCCTCTGCGTCCTGCGTTTCGTAGGCGGGATGGGTATGGCCGCGGTGGGCATCCTCGACGTCCCCACCCCACCATTCCACATCCAGGATCACTATGGATGGGCAATTACGTCTGCACTGACCGTCGGGGTGGTCCTGGATCTGCTGATCACGGTTTCGATGTGCGTTTACATCAAGCGCCTGTACACTCCGTACACGCTTCCCAAGTACGCCTAGAGCCGCCAATACTGCATACCTGAATGTCCACTCATTTATTTTATTTTCAGGGGCGAGGAACTGATACATCGGTTGATTAGCTGGACCATTCGTGCGTGGTGGATCCCTTCTCGTTTCTTCCTCGACGCTCAACACCATCTTCAAAAACTGGTTTAATTACAAGGTAGTTATAGATAAATCCTCTTCCATTTCTGATATTTCGTTGAACCTCTTTTCAAGTCTCGCGTCGGTTGCAGTAGTTATCACCGTAAGTTTAGCCATTGTCCACATGCGAGGCGCTCACTCACTTGGCAAAATGCAGTTCCTGACAGTGAAGCACACTTGTAGGCTCAAGATTTCTACTCTCCTCTCAGCGTTGCTTACCCATGTTTGAAGTCATATGGCTTGCGCTATACACATTCCTAGCGAAACGTGAGTTCGCATCCTCCATACTATGTCAGAACTCCGAACTGATTCCGACTGAATCCACAGTGTACTCCAATTCGCTTCTTGTATCGTGAGTGACCTTTTTTTTTAATGCTCGTAACCAGCGGGACTCACTACCCATCTTCTCGAAAAAGCCTCAACTCCCGTCCGAGCAATCGCGCGTTTATCCGCAAACCACAAACCTCACTCCTGAACTCTCCGCCCCGCACGCCCCAATGCGTAGGTATTTATTTCATATAGCCACTTCCATCCCTGACTTTCTCTTCCACCTCGGCAGTTCATAATCCAAATCAAGCAGACGCAGACCTCGGACGGAGACGGCCTGTCCACCACCGGTTCGATTCCGCATCTGCAATTGGTGAATTTCTTTTTTTCTTTTCGGTCCTCCCTGTTTTATGATGATCCTGACGGCCAACGCAGCCCGAACGAGCGGTGTACGGGAAGGAAGCGTACAAGTCGGTGTAGGGCCCGCCCAAAATTGTATTTCTTCGCCGTATTTTTATTTTGTAGATCATGTTGTAGCTTCGTATGTACATCAATTGTAACTGTATTCCTGCCAGGGTTGGGGCGGCTCCCTGAAGTACCTATTGGTGCGCGGCGCAGCCAAGTGGAGATGAAGAGGGTTATGCATGAGAAGATGGCGCTGAATTTGGTGGAGGGCCTCAGCAAAATTTTAAACTCCGATGACAGCCCAATTTGGTTTCCCGAGTTGTACCAGTCTGTAACCGCCAAAAGTGCTCGCCACATTTTTTGGATATCGGTTACAGACTGGTAACGAGTCTAATATGCGGGCACCGCCATGATTCAATCTGCCTTCTCTCCCTTCACCTCCACAGGCACAAAAATGGAAGAAACGGAAATCTCGTTCGTCTGGCCAATTGGTGGACGGAATGAAACCCTATGCCTGCGACGTTGTCTGCGCTTCGTACAAACGCACTTCTGGGCCATCGTTGGCCCTTGTGAACGACCGGATGCAATGGGAAAGCACTAATCTTAAGTCAGCTGCATTCAACTCCATCAGAAACCCGCAGCTATGGATGGCACTGTGTACAGGTCAGTTACAGCCCCAAATTCTGATTTCCCACTACTGCATGGCGCTCTGAATCCACAACCATTATTTTCGGCTTTGCTTATGTTCTGTCAGAAGCCGGGAGAAGCATTGATATATTGATACTATGTCCATTTTTATCCTGACTTGATACTACCAGATTAACAAGTGCTGTTACATAGCCATCATTGTTTCTATAAAGCCCTCGCCTCCCTGATACGACACAGTTGAAGGTGCGCCATGGAGCGCCTTCGCTTCCGCCGCAAGGCGAAGCTGAAGCCCCCGAATAAGGCCTCCTCACGCAACGGCAGCACATTCTCCGACGTCCTTTGGACTTCCCTATGCGCGCTGAAGGACTCCGCAGACGCGTTCCCACCGCTGAAGAGCGCCGTTGGCGGCGTGGTTGCTCTGTGGGAGATCGCCGAGGTGCGCACTGAGAGATTATGTATTGCATGAGGTTGTCGGAGTTTGTTAACGTTGGCCGTTGTATCCACAGCGCGCGAAGCACTCCAAGGCGGACGCACGCGACATCGCGCTGCGGACGAAGGACATAGCCGATGTTATCGCTGATGCGGTCCCCGTCGGCGCGAAGACCCCCCCGGCCATGTTGCAGAGCATTGGGCGGTTTACACAGTGCGCTTCTACTCTCCCTGTTCGCGCCGTTCAATTATAATTTTTTGCATTGGTCATTCAGCATACTTGAGGAGATTCGAATCAGCATGGAGGCGATCACGCTCACGGGTGGCTTTTTGCGCGTCGTGCACCTCCGGGAGAACGAACGGACGGTGCGGGACATTAAGGCGCGTCTAGACGAGCAGTATCACGATTTTTTGGTACGTGCTTTATCCCTCCTGGAGGCGCATTGGTTGAATTCTAGCCAGGCTGCTTCCGCGCTGCGGGTCGAAGTGCAGCAGACAGCGATCGCTCAGCGCCAAACCGAGACGCAGGCCGACGTGGAAAAGGTTTCTGCGACAGCGCTACGGGCCGAAGTGCAGCAGACAGCGATCGCTCAGCGCCAAACCCAGACGCAGGCTGACGTGGAAAAGGTTTCTGCGACAGCACTGCGGGTCGAAGTGCAGCAGACGACGATTGCTCAGAGCCAAACCCTGACGCAGGCCGACGTGGAAAAGGTTTCTGCGACAGCACTGCGGGTCGAAGTGCAGCAGACGGCGATCGCTCAGAGCCAAACCCTGACGCAGGCCGACGTGGAAAAGGTTTCTGCGATAGCGCTGCGGGTCGAAGTGCAGCAGACGGCGATCGCTCAGAGCCAAACCCTGACGCAGGCCGACGTGGAAAAGATTTCTACGGCAGCGGTGAGTGTCTGTGCAAAGGACGGGAGAGTGCTTGAATATTGATTGGAATTGCGACGTAGGACCAACTGCTGTTGTATTCTCGATTCAGCGTTTTTTTGGCGTGCCCCTGACGTGCTAGTTCCTCTCGTCCCCTGTACCACTGGTACATCTCGCGACTGATAATACCTCACGTATTTTTTTCAAAGACTCTGGACTCCATAAGTTATAACTCTCGGACGAGAGACTGCCCGTTTGCTCTCGAGGCGCAGAGCCAGGGGAGCACGTAGCCATTTCCTTTCATCTCTTCGATTTCTTCTTCATGCTATATAACTACGGCATATCCTCACCATGAGGCTGCCCCATATACTCGCCTTTCCGTCTCTATTCCCCGGTACACGTAGCATATATTCTGACGCAATGTATTTAGTACGGACACCTGCTGTTTCATGGGGCCGCGTCGGAATATACCCTACCCTAGATCTTGTCTACCATCTGTTTTTAAGTAGTCCCGATCCCTTAGATATTCGAAGTACACCACTAAGTGAGTACCGATGACTCGCCCCTGCCTCAATTACTATTGTTGCTGTGCAGGAAGGGGGATGAACCGTGGGAATGTTGGCTCACCCTCAACCATCAATCACATTTGGTGTTGGTGGTAACTCCAAGTTCTGGGCTAGGAGGAATCGTCATCTTAGTTCGATATCGATGCATCGGTACAGTCCTTAACCGGGAAGCAAAACAAACCGGGAAGCAAAACAAACCGTGAAGCGAAACACCACATGTTTTGTATCATGTGAGCATCCCCCAGGGCCCGATTTTTTTGAGCGCATTCTAGAGTATCCAAAACTCATCTTCACAAAAGGAATTGCGCAGGTAGTCGTTCAAGAGCTCAAGAAAAAGAAATCTTTTGAATCACTGTTTGGCTCAGTTTTGTCACCAATATTGCAATTGAGCAGCCACTCTCCCTCACTGCTGTGCAGGAATTACACAGTTATGGCATGTATTGGGGGTTTTCAGGGTCGTAGAATTAGAATATGGCCACCGCAGGACTTCAAAGACACTCCATCACACCGATCTTACTGTAGTGTTTCGCTTCGTGGTTTATTGCACAATTTGATGGCATCAATAAATTGGGCCCGTTCTCCACCAATACTGAAGGGATTCATTCCAACTCTTTGATATCCAGGGAGCCATCTAGTATATACATTGAGTGAAAAAAAAGTTCGGGTGACTATCGCTTTTTATCACGGATAAAATCCCCGGATCGCTTGAGCGTTTCGCTTCCCGGTTAAGGACTGTATGAGATTATAATAAATAAAATAGTTCGTCTTGGAGCGAACAAATTCGTTTTGAAAAAAAAAGAAATGACGGGCTGAGGGAAGGTTCATGCGCTCGCTAGTATTATTATTATCAATTGCCGGATTAGACACGGGCTCAACGGGCCGCTTCCATCAATACCCGACGCGTGTTAACCGCGGCTACACCAAGTCCCCGTGTGGTTTTATTAATGTTATGCATGCGACTTGAGTCTTGATGAGAGCGAGAATTTCAACGATCCGCTTGCCTCGGCGCATTCCTCTCCCTAGTATACTAGTCATGTATGTATGTAGAGCAAAGTTAAAACCAAGGAGTTACTTGGTCTTATTTTAACAGTCGATCGGATTGCCACCTTTTGAAGATTTAACCAGAATTTACATCAGTCTAAGGTAGGATTGATTGAACCAGCCGGCGCAAAAATTACAGTGAGACCAATCTGGTTAATGGGTAATAAAATGAGCCTGTTGTAAAGAAGTAGTAAATATGTAAGTAATTTTCGAGGCGTTGTAAGACGCATACATACATTTCTGCTTTGACACGGATTTTTTTTTTTTTTTGCGACTTCGGGGTGCGTTCAAACTCAATGAGTTGATGGGTATTGCGGGAGGGAAGGAAAAGATCGACCTGCAGGGACTGGGGTTGTATGGAGGTGCGACGGTAAATGCAAACACCCTTACCGACGCGCTGCTTGGCCGGCCAAAAAAAAGCTTGAACGGGGTGACCCCAACTGAAGAGGTATTGATCAGGGAAGATTCGCAGCCGCACTCGTCCGTCGAAGATACATATATAAATAAATAAGTGGGTGGCTGGTGGACTAAATGCTATTACAACCCCAGTGTACTTGCTTTCGAGACGGCAAAGTTAATATATATACGACGAACAGCGTAAGTATCCACTGCCAATTATGCGGAGAAGGGTGTGTGGTTTGTCAAGAACTTTGAGCGAGGAAATAATCTGGCTGGACCAAGTGAGAGCGGGAATATTCATGAAATATAATTGCGGTGCTGTCCTGTGCGGGCTGTTGTTTTAGCCGAGTCGTCTGATTGGCTACAGCTTTTTCAAGGATTTCCACAATTGCTCTATTGTTTCTGATGGGCACGAGAAAGATCAAGAGGAACGAAAATGAACCGTGGGAATGGAATGTGCGATCTGGCCATGGGCATGCTGTTTGTGCCGTCGGCTGAGTGAGATAAGGATCGCACTGGAATGTGGCACATCCGATTTAACAGATGGTACATAGCGAGAGGAATGTATCGTGAGATGCGGATGTCACGCGCTCTCCTTACATGTCGCGTTCGACTCTACATGAGTACTTATCTTGAGCCGTGAGCGTCCAAATCGATTCGAATTTCTATAAAAGCCGATACGCATTTTTTTCAAATGGAAGCCGAATCGTGTGTATGATAATAATAGTTTAATTCACGCCTGAGATTGGGCAAGTCAGGCACTACCTGAGATTTCCAAATTCATTTAGGCACAGGCGAAGGTCTATTTGAACGCAAATGTACCAGTTGCGGAGGGTAGATAGAAATAGAAATGAAGTTGGGATGAAAGTCGAGTCGAGCTGGGTTCGCTTCAACGTGATCTAAACGAATTGAATAAGAGCTTCACTTGAACGTTCGAACACGGGTGTACCGGTCTTAATGATAAACCCCAGGGGAAACTAAACAAAGTGCTTGTATCTATCGTCTTTTGCAATTTACTGTAGGTAGGTAGAAAATCAGCTTACATTATAACTTGAAATGTGGCGAACAGTGGGTTGAAATTTGGGTTGAAGTTAGTATTTGGGTGGCGGGAGAAGGTGATGGACTAAGTATGTAGTAGGAACGGTTTATTGGAAGTTGATAATAATCTGGATTGGATATAATTG
Source organism: Mycena rebaudengoi (assembly GCA_029282285.1). Classification (NCBI taxonomy): domain Eukaryota; kingdom Fungi; phylum Basidiomycota; class Agaricomycetes; order Agaricales; family Mycenaceae; genus Mycena; species Mycena rebaudengoi. The sequence continues at coordinate 37,092 of JARJCX010000259.1, forward strand.
GGCTGCTGCAATAAGCAATTTATTGTCGGCTGATAAAGATCGAGTGAAGTGTGAAGGGAAATAAACCGGGATTGTTCAGGTGTGCGCTTCCAGATTTGAGCACAAGGCGATGTAGTGTGTAAGTTGTAAATTCAAAACAGATGAGATGCCACGTCCCATCTGATAGGAGTGGAGTGAATGTATGGGCCGAAGTTGATGATGATGTCCCAATTATAATTGCAAGTGTAGTTTTTTTCCAGAACACTTCCCGCTCATCTCAATAATTCTCCGCGCCGAGTTGTCGGTAATCTGCGACCAGCTGACGCTCCTTCTTTCAGCCTCTTACCCGATTGAACCACACGATCAGCTGATGAACACAGCCACTTATATGTGAAAAGATCCCGCATCTTTTGTTGACGCCCATTTGACCTCCTGGCCCCAAACAAGACACCAACAGGCTCTCGGATAGAGCGACATGGGCGCAACAACGTTGTTGGGCTCGCCTGCCGGTTCCGTGGGCATCCTATTGCACCCCTATTACGTCTTTTACTGACTCTGTGTACCCGGTGCCGCACGACCAGTGATTCACGACGCAGGTCGACCCGGACTGGAAAGTCCGGCAGGTCAAGTCGTGGTTGCTTTCAAAGTGCCTGCCCTATGCCGTGCCGCCATCGCCCCCTCTGCGGTACCACCAGAAGCGCAAGGAGCGTGCGCCGTCGCGCCCTGGCCTAACAACGAGGTGTGTCTACCCGCTCTGCTCTACTCCGTCCACACCACGCCCTCTGCCGCTCTGCCCTGCCTGCGCTGCTGTCTACCCGCTCCCCTCTGCTCTACCCCGTCTACACCACGCTCCTTGTCTTCCCCTCCGCTGCTCTTCCGCTCCGGCCCTCCGCTCCCTCCCTTCCGTCTCACACACTACGTCCCCGCACCCGCACCCGCACACTCGAGCGCCGCACACACGCACCCCGGACCGTTCCGTCCACACCACGTCCTACCGACCACCTCCCTTGGCGCCCCCTCACGCTAAGGCGCCTGTCGCCCAGGACCCCCAGCTTTATACCTCGAATGCGCCATCAAACAAGGTCTCGTGCCGCTGGGAACAAAATTTTGCGTTCGATGTGCTCGAGACGCCGGATTTCCGCGTAGTTCGGGGGCATGTAGTAGTCTACTGCAATACAATATATTTCTAATGAACTACGAGCGCGCAAGTCAGTAAAATAACTCCGTTCCCGCATCCTGTAAAAGAAAAACCGAGTTGGAACGCGGAGAAGAAATGAAATGAGCGCATACCCAAGTTCGTGGGCGTACACCGCGCCGCGCGTTGGGTTTACCGACTCGTAGGGCTGGGGCCGCGCAGCGCAATGAACGAGGATCTATAACCCAAACACGCTATTAGCGCGCATATAGCCAGTAAAACGAGCCCGTACTTACCTCGGCCGCGCAGCAAGAAAAAATTGAAAAATTAGGCTTGAAAACGCGTCAGAACACACCTATATATTCAGTGAAGTGAAGGCGTACGTGCACCGCGCAGCGGAGAAAAATTGCGAAATGCGTGGAATCGCGTGGGTGGACTGGAACCGCGTTAGAACACGCATATATAGTGAAGTGAGGCGGAGCTGAAATGCCACATCCCAATTGATAGGAGTGGAGAAGGAATGTATGGGTCGAAGTTGATGATGATGTCCCAATTATAATAATTTTTTTCTAGAGCACTTCCTGCTCTGAGTCTGCCACACGATCAGCTGATGAACACAGCCACCTATATTATTGGTGATTCGATTTTCTGGTTCCGTGTCGTGATGATTGCCACAGCCGTTCCCGCCACTGCCTAAACGCAGTGAATGGCTCTCTATAGATCTATAGCCTTTATTTTCGGTTCTCCTGATGTTCTGTTAGAAGCCGGGAGAAGCATTGATATCCATTTTTGTCACTGAATTGCGACCGTGACCCAACTAATGCACTTATATATTAGTGATTCAGTTTTCTGGTTCCGTGTCGTGATGATTGCCACACGCCGCCGCCCGAACGCAGTGCATGGCTCTATAGGTCTATAGCCTTTATTTTCGGTTTCCTGACGTTCTGTTAGAAGACGGGAGAACCATTGATATCCATATTTGTCACTGAATTGCGACCGTGACCCAACTAATGCTGTTGCATAGCCTTCATTGTCTCTATAAAGAAAGCCCTCAGCTTCATGAGGGCGTTACGACACAGTCGAAGGCGCGTCATGAAGCGCCTTCGCTTCCGCCGCAAGGCGAAGCTGAAGCCCTCTAATAAGGCCTCCTCACGCAACGGCAGCACATTCTCCGACGTCCTTTGGACCTCCCTATGTGCGCTGAAGGACTCCGCAGACGCGTTCCCGCCGCTGAAGAGCGCCGTCGGCGGCGTGGTTGCGCTATGGGATATCACTGAGGTGCGCACTGAGAGATTATGTATCGCATGAGGTTTATTAATGTTGGCCATTCTCTCAACAGCGCGCGAAGCACTCCAAGGCGGACGCGCACGACATCGCGCTGCGGACGCAGGAGATTATTGATGTCATCGCTGACGCAGTCCCCGACGGTTCGAAGATCCCCCCGGCCATGTTGCAGAGCATTGAGCGATTTACACTGTGCGCTTCTCTCCCTGTTGTTGCCGTTTGATTACTAAGCAGATGACGCCCATGCAGCATGCTTGAGGAGATTCGAGTCAGCATGGAGGAGAGCGACGGTGATATAGGGAATTTGCCGGAATATTCCGGGACGGATTCCGGGACGGAATTCCGTGGAGTGAATCACCTCAACCAGTTTTCCCTGTAGTAAATTCTCTCCACGGTTTCTCCTCCTCCACAAATATCCGTCCACGTAATTACATACTTGGGATACATTGGGTGCACAGAATAAATATCTCAACCAGGTAATCCCCTCCACAAGTTCTCCTCCATAGATATCCGTGGACGTAATTGTATACTTGGAATACAGCATCGTATGGAGAGAATACCCGTCTCAACGAACTGAAACCACCTCCACTGAATTACTTCCATGGTTCTCCGTCACTGATATGGCATCAACGAAATTCTGTGGATGTGATTTTCACTTGCAATTGCCTCCAGTTCTATCCTTCCACTAAATTACCTCCACATTATTCCAACCATGCAATGGGATCCACCCCTGCCCATCCACACAATTTCTCAAATCTGGTCCAACGGCTACACTCCAGGGAATCTCGTTCACCCATTTCTGCCTTGACAGCCTTCCGTGAATGGAATTAGGTTCTCTATATCAATCACGTGCTTGTTGTTTCACAATGACGTTACGCGTCACTCGTCCACCTTTCGTCCTCCTCCCTGGCATGCCGCCGCACTGCACCACCCACCATTATGTCGATACTGCCGTCTTTGACCGCCCACACACCCCGCCTCCAGCATGCTTTGCATGCACCTTCACAGTGACTCCACCACCACCCCCGGAGTAGCTGGTGGTGCGCGGCCGTTCATACCACCACCGCGAGATGGCGAGAAGCGGAGACAGGGTGGCATGCGTACTTCACGCCCCAGCAGACAACCGTCTAGCCTCTTGCTGCTGTCTCGGATGTTTTTTATTGTGCACGCCTAGGTGAGTTACTGGCTCCGCGTCGATTCGAGCCCGGGGTGGGGTGTTGCAGTGCCAGGATGCGAGTGGGGCGGCAGGCGTGCTGCGTGCCTTTGCTGGCGGCGGATGATCCACCCTGTTCAGCGTTTCCGCGGGCGGTTGCGCACAGCGGCACGGCAGCTGCAGGCAGGGTTCTGCACATTCCTCACGCATGCAGACATATTTTTTCCCTTCCTCTTCTCCTCCCTACCTTGTACATTGGTGGCTTAGCTATGTAGAAGATGTGTGTGTTTAGATACATGTGTGCATAATCCATGCTCTTAAAAAAATTAATCTCAGATTTGTGTCTCCAATGAATATTTACTCAGAGTCTGCAGGCGGACATTGAAAATAAACCCTGCCGCCGCTGCCGTTCCTAAGGAGGCATTGGAGTCCGAGGCAAAAAATCGAAAACTAATTCTGTCGAGAGGTTTTACAGATTCCTTGGAATAGATTTTGGTCTGAATATTATTTATTTATTGGAAGAGAAGAGGAGATTACATGGATGTGAATGCATGGATATATGATCGGTGGAGGAGATTATGTGCACAGGTATCATGTGGAAGGAATCTGCTGGACAGGTATTTTAGGGAGAGGATTCTGTGCAGAGGTATCAGGCAAGGCTTGTGGAATGAATTCACTGGACAGGTATTGGAGGAGAGGATTCCGTGCACGGGTATCAAGCTAGAGACGGAGGGTGGGATTCAGTGAACACATATTGCATTGAAAAGATTCTGTGCACAGATATTCAGCTAGATACAGTGGATTGAATTCCGTTGAAGACAGTAGGAAGGAGTCTGTGGACTAGATCTGATGCACAGAATATTCCTGGAGTGGAATCTGTGGAGAGACCAGAAATATAGTGTGGAGGGATTTCCAGGGAATTCGGTGCATTGGATTCCGGGATCAATTCCGGGATCATTGCCGGAATCCGGGGCGGACCCCATATCACGGTCGTTTTGGCATGGAGGCCATCACCCTCACGGGCGGCGTTTCGCGCGTCGTGCACCTCCCGGAGAACGAGCGGACGGTGCGGGACATCAAGGCGCGCCTGGACGAGCAGTATCGCGATTTGTTGGTGCGGACTTTATCCGCTTTATTCTATCCTCCCGTGTTGGCTCACCGTTGAGTTCTACCCAGGCTGCCTCGGCACTGCGGGTCGAAGTGCAGCAGACGGCGATCGCTCAACGTCAAACCGAGACGCAAACTGACGTGGAAAAAGTTTCTGCGACAGCGCTGCGGGTCGAGGTGCAGCAGACGGCAATCGCTCAGCGCCAAACCCAGACGCAGGCCGACGTGGAAAAGATTTCTGCGACAGCGCTGCGGGTCGAAGTGCAGCAGATGGCGATCGCTCAGAGCCGAACCCTGACGCAGGCCGACGTGGAAAAGGTTTCTACGACAGTGGTGAGTGTTTGTGCAAAGGACCGGAGAGTGTTTGAATATTGATTGGGATTGCGACGTAGGACCGACTGCTGTTGTATTCTCGATTCAGCGTTTTTTTGGTGTGCCCCTGACGTGTTAGTTCTTCTCGTTCTCTAGTTGTCGGTCCTGTGTGTGGTTTGCGTGTTTTCGCCTAGGTCCCCGCCCCGCCGCCTGCTCACGCTCTCAGGTCCCCGCCCCGCTGCCGCCTGCTCACGCTCTCAGGTCCCCGCCCCGCCGCCGCCTGCTCACGCTCTCAGGTCCCCGCCCCGCCGCCGCCTGCTCACGCTCCCAGGTCCCGCCCCGCCGCCTGCTCACGCTCTCATGATGATGTCACGCATGTAACACATCATGATGATCTCACGTGCTAGCTGTACAACCCAGAAAACCCAGAACACCTCCACCTGTATTTTACTCGGCACATCATAATGATAATGACGTCACGCACTGTAACACCACTACCCCCCCCCCCCCCCCCCCCTCCCCCCCCCTCCTTCTCCTTCCCCTTGACCTGGACCGCTCACATAACTGGCACTCGAGATGAGAGTCTACCCGTTTGCTCTTGAGGCGTAGAGCCAGGGGAGCACGTAGCCATTTCCTTTCATCTCATTATTTTTATCCTATGTTACTGTCGATTTGATTATGATAGTACACAATGTATATTATAGTATGGATGCCTGAGGGCGCGTCGGAATATACCCTACCCTAAATCTTGTCTACCACCTGTCCTACAGTTGTCCCGATCCCTCAGATATTTAACCTGCACCACTAGCTGAGTAACCCCTGCCTCAATTACTAATGCTGTTGCTGTGGAGGAAGGGGATGAGCCGTGGGAATGTCTGACTCGCCTCACTATGAATCACATTTGGTGTTGGTGGTAACTCCAAATTCGAGATGCACACAATACCCATCGCCATCGCTTCTTCATCGATACACCAGCAAATTGTGCGGGATTTAGATTGAAAAAAAAAAAGATGGCTCGTCGCATGTGCTAATTCTCAGTACATCACTGGTGCGGCCACTGGTCAGGTATCGAATAACACCTCTGGAGCCTGCTTCGCGGTTGATTTTTTCAGGGGTGAATTCCGAGCGATAGTCTTCTTCCGCGACCTCATTCTCACCGTTCTATGCATTGGATTCCCCGCATTCAGTATTTACACCGCCATTTTTATCCCACTTCAGAGTCAAGTCGGGCTCAACGGGCCGCAAGTTCCATACCCGACGCACTCTAAGTCCCCGTGTGGTTTTAGTAATGTTATGTATGCGACTTGAGTCTTGATGAGAGCGAGAATTTCAACGGTCCGTATGCCTCTCCCCAGTATACTAGTCATGTATGTATGTAGAGCAAAGGAGTACTTGGTCTTATTTTAATAGTCAATCAGATGCCGCCTTTTGAAGACTTATTAACCAGAATTTACATTAGGATTGAGCCAGCCGGCGCAGAATTACAGTGAGACCAATCTGGTTAATGGGTGATGGATAATAAAATGACCCTGTTGTAAAGAAGTAGTAATTATGTAAGTAATTTTGGAGGCGTTGAAAGATACGGGGTATTTTTTTGCGACTTCGGGGTGCGTCCAAACTCAATGAGTTGATGGGTATTCTCAATTTCTTTTGGGGGGGTGTGCGGGAGGGAAGGAAAGATCGACTTGCAGGGGCTTGAGTCGACAGTAAATGCAAACACCTTTACCAAACGAATTTTTGACGCGCTGCTCAGTGGCTGGCCTAAAAAAAGCTTGAACGGGGCATTGATTAGGGAAGATTCGCAGCTGCAGTCGTCCATCGAAGATACGTAAATAAATAAGTGCACTGGTGGTTGGTGGACTATATGTTATTACAACCGCAGTGCACTTCTTATGCGGAGGAGGGTGTGTAGTTGTTGAGAATACTTTGAGCGAGGTATTCGCTCGCTGGTACATCGTCTATCTGGTCGTCGTCGTCGCTCGCTCACTCCTCCTCCTCGGCAATGATTACTGATAGTGTGGCTGGACTAAGTGAGAGCGGTAATATTCACAAAATATAATTGCGGTGCTGTCCTGTGCGATTTGTTTTGTTTGCGGTCCAAGGCGACGCGGAGAACAGGATATGAGAGATTTTAGCCAAGAAAATTTGAGATGTCTGATTGAAGGATTTGCAGCGTCGATATTGGTGGCTGACCTCAATAATGATAAAGATCATGAACGGTGAGATGGAATGGAATGAACCGTGGGCGTTCTTCAGCGTTGTTTGGGCGATTGTAAGACATCCTTGGATAAGAATGTCGCAGAGATCAAAGTGAGCCGTGGATTGTTTAATTGTGCGCTTCCAGTTGGTGTGAATAAAAACGGCATCGCATCCGAGTCGAGGGTATGAGATGCCACGTCCCATCTGATAGGAGTAGAGAAGGGATGCGGTGTATGTATGGTCGAAGCTGATGATGATGTCCTAATTAGTATAATTTTTTTTCTAAAGCACTTCCCGCTCATTCTCAACAATGCTCCGCGCCGAGTTGTCGGCAATCTGCGACCAGCTGATACTCCTTCTTTGCCCGATTGAACCACACGATCAGCTGACGAACACAGCCACTCATATATTAGTCGGCATCTTTTGTTGACGCCCATTTGACCTCCTGACCGCAGTCAAACAAAACACCAAACAGGCTCTCAGATGCACAGCGACACGGGCGCAACGGCGCTGCTGGGGCTCGCCTGCCGTTTCCGTGGGCATCCTATTGCACCCCTATTACGTCTTTTACTGACTCTGTGTACCCGGTGCCGCACGACCAGTGATTCGACGCAGGTCGACCCGGACTGGAAAGTCCGGCAGGTCATGGTTGCTTTCAAAGTGCCTGCCCTATGCCGTGCCGCCATCGCCCCCTCTGCGGTACCACCAGAAGCGCAAGGAGCGTTCGCCGTCGCGCCCTGGCCTAACAACGAGGTGTGTCTACCCGCTCTGCTCTACTCCGTCCACACCACGCCCTCCGCCGCTCTGCCCTGACTGCGCTGCTGTCTACCCGCTCCTCTCTGCTCTACCCCGTCTATACCACGCTCCCTGTCTTCCCCTCCGCTACTCTTCCGCTCCGGCCCTCCGCTCCCTCCCTTCCGTCTCACACACTACGTCCCCGCACCCGCACCACACCCCCGCACCCGCACACTCGAGCGCCGCACACACGCACCCCGGTCCGTTCCGTCCACACCACGTGCTACCAACCACCTCCCTTGGCCCCCTCACGCTAAGGCGCCTGTCGCCCAGGACCCCCAGCTTTATACCTCGAATGCGCACGCACGGGCCATCAAACAAGGTCTCGTGCCGCTGGGAAGAAAATTTTGCGTTCGGTGCTCGAGACGCCGGATTTCCGCGTAGTTCGGGGGCATGTAGTACTAGTACAAATACAACTAACTCTAATGAACTATGAGCGTTCAACTCAGTAAAATACCCCGTTCCCCGCGTCCTGTGAAGAAAACCGAGTTTGAACGCGCAGAAGAAATGAAATGAAATGAGCGCATACCCAAGTTCGTGCGCTTGAAAAATCGTGCGCCGCGCGTTGGGTTTACAGACCCGTAAGCGCGAAGGAAATAACGAGGATCTATAGCCCAAACACGCAATTAGCGCGCATATAGCCAGTAAGACGAGCCCGTACTTACCTAGGCCGCGCAGCGAAGAAAATTGAGCCTGAAAACGCGTCAGAACACGCCTATATATACAGTGAAGGCGTACCTGTGCCGCGCTGCGGAGAAAAATTGCGAAACGCGTGGATTCGCGTAGGTGGACCGGAACCGCGTTAGCACACGCATATATAGTGAAATGAGGCTTGCCTGGCGGAGGAATTGGGTAGATTTCTCATACTCGACTTCGAAAGCTTGTGTGCCGCGCAGCGGAAGAAAAAAAATTGAGACACTAGGCTTAAAGTTGGTATACTAATGGGCGTGAAGATGGAAGGTACTTACGAATGGCCCCACGCAGCGTGGAGAAAAATACGAGGAGCGCGCTTGGTATGTTGGCGAGTCGCATGGTAAGGGTAGAGCTTGAAGAATGGGCCGTGCGCGACGCGGCGCAGGCCCGTTGAGGACGGCACACGAGAGCCCGGGGACTCGGACGCGAGTACAATGGGGCCGCGCACCGCCGAGACGAAGAGCATCCGGCGGCTGGAAGGCGAAAAATCAAATAGAAAAGTCGAGAGTGCCGCAGGCGCTTTGAGGACGTTGCGAAGGAGCCCGGGAACTCGGACGCAGGAATACGGCGCTGCACGCCGCCAAGGCATCGAGACGCAGAGGAGCCGGTGGTGGGGAGGCGGAAAATCGAATAAAAAGAAAGAGGGCGGCGATGGCAGGGACTTCGCGCCCTTGCCTCGGACTCGCCAGCTTCATAGCGCGCGCACCAATGCGGCCCGGACTTGCGCTCACCCCTGACGTTGTCCTTGTTTCGCGTGGGTGCGGGCTTTGGGACGGGCGCATGCGTACGTACCGGCGTGGCTTGCAGACACCCCGCGCCTCTTTCGCTGCTTGCCGTGTACCCCGCGCTTCTGGTTTATGCTGCCCGCCGAGATGGTGGGCGAAAGCGCGATGGCGATGTGCGACGAGTGGGGGCGTAGCGACGAGGATGGTGGCAGGAAGCGAGAGGAATGCGTTGTTTGTGGCTGCCATTGTTTGATGTGAGCGGAGCTTGAAAGTGCCGCAAATCTCGCCGCCATCAATGTCCGCCGATCGTTTGATCCCGGACATTCCTTTTTTTTTTTTTTTTTTTTTTTGGGAATGTTCGCTGGTGCCTTTTTGCTTGGATTCTTTTTCCAGCACCTTAGCAAGTGCCCTCGCCTCTGCAAAGCATTGGCGCGTGACACCCATCACCGGACTACGGTTAAGTAGGGATCCGGTACCCCAGGAAGGAATGCATTTGCGCAGAAATTCCCGAAGTTACAGCCTCATTCTGCCGCAATCCATATCCCGGGTCGTCGACGTGCCCGATATCGAGCGACAGCTCCCGCAGACACCGGAACCAGTAGGTGTGTACAGCGTTTGGACAAATAAAGCCACGACACGACGCTACGGTTTAAGAATTGAGCCCTATTGGCACAATGGCACATACAAAGAATGGCAGTCGATGAATGGATAAATCAAGAATAAATTATGACTGTGTTTACTGGACAAAAATGTCGTGCAGCTCTATGCAACTCTGTTTTTGGCTATGCAACTCTGTGCAGCTCTGTGCAACTCTGTGCCAGGTCGTGCAACTCAATGCAATCACTGTACAACTCAATGCAGTCGTTGTGCAATTCAATGCAACTCCATTGCTGTTCAGATATTACAGTTGCTTTGAAAAGTGCACAAGACTGCACAAGATGGCACAGAACGTCATAAGTTATAATTGCACAAAACTGCACAGGCATTTGCATTACATCGCACAAGCATGTGCACAAAGTTGCACAAAGCTGCACAGAACTGCACAAAGCTGCACAGAGTTGCACAGCGCTATTCTCAATAAGGCAATTAGGTTGAAATTCTCCCGATTTTATGCCAAAACAGGTAATAACAGTAGTTTACTGACCAGCACCCTCCATTTTCTCACCTGCCCCTTCCTTCTGTACACCGTACTCCCCATCCCATTTGTTGACGAGATCCCACAACTTGAGGGCATTGTCAGTGTGAAAAACTAAGGAAGCACGAATTCCTTGGAAGTGCAGGTTGAAGTGGGTCAACCACGCAGACAAGAAGAGCACCATATCTCCAGCATGGAGATCCATCACCATTCCCAACTCATGGAGAATCAGAGCCCCCCAATACAGTTCTTAGTGAAGGGGATGACCATGCAATGGTCCTCATCACCAGCTCATCAGCACGGGAGTGACAAAGTCTCCGATAGGGGGGGGGGACAAAGTATCGAGATGATGGAGGGGGCTGGAATAAGCGGCAATAGATCTGAGCCAGAGATGCAAGACGATAATTGGGGTCTGGGGACTGGCAGGGTGGCTGAAGTGAAAAAGATTAGAAGTGTAACTGGCCAACAATAAATTGGCTGACACGTAGTCTAGGGGAATGTGGTGGGTCCAGGGACTGCCGCATCCAGTGCAAGATGTGGTGGGAAGCCAAGGATGGCACGGTGCCTGTAAGGGATTGACAAGACGAGGGAGAAGGGTGCTCCAGAAAGGACTTACGGTGTTAAACCCAAGACAGCGTCCATCCAACGTTCCTGCCCTCCTCATGGCTACGTTAGGATCTAAAAGGGAGGCACACTGTACGGGTGGGTGCATGCACAAATATCTTGTTCACTTGAAGGCTGTGGTTGCCTGGACATCAGTTCCAAGACAAAAAAGGGGAGAGTGGTGCTTGCCTGCATTGTCATTTGTCCACCAGGGAAAAAAATTGCTGTTGTACAGGGGCATTGGGCACAGGCCCCATGGGCAGCAAGAGGAAAACTCATGGAGAGGGACAGAGAAGATGCGATCAAGCCATGTGAGCATCAACAGTCACGGCCAGAGACAAGTTCTTGACAAAATTTGCTGAATAGATAGGGATTTTTCAAAGTTTGATGCGATGTTGTACATTACGTTGTGCAATCTCATGCCGGTTGTGCAACTTTGTGCAGTGTGTGATGTGATATAATGCAGTGCTACAGGTTGTTCTCGTGTGATCGGAACTGTGCAGCTTGATGCAACACTATGCAATTGATGTGGTTGACAGCGCACAGGCCTTGTAGTGGAGCTGCACAGAGTTGCATTGAGGTTGCACAGAGTTGCACGACCTGGCACAGAGTTGCACAGCGGTACACAGAGTTGCACAGCCAAAACAGAGTTGCACAGAGCTGCACAACATTTTTGTCCAATAAACACCGCCATAATAAATATATATGCTTGTAATAGCTAGGGTACACGGTAGGCGGTGCACACGCATCGCGATGCTCGGCGTGCCCTCCACAGCGACCACGCCCCCCTCTCACCTACAAAATCAAGCGCGGAATTCAAGTTCACCACTCCGCACGCATCGGGACCCGTGCCGCGCCGCTTCTCATCCGGCGATCAATGCAGCGGTGATATGCAGGCACTGCCCATGATCCAATCAGCCTTCTCACCTTCACAGGCACAAAAATGGAAGAGACAGAAATCTCGCTCGCATTGGACGGAATGAAACCCAACGACTGTATGCGCTTCGTACAAACGCGCTTGTAGGCCATCATTGGTCCTTGTGAACGACCGGAAGGGTGTCAAATATATTTCAGGCGCATTTCAAGTTCAACTCCATCAGAAGCCCGCAGCTATGTGCCACTATGGGGCACTGCACAGCACTGTAGTACAGCCCCGATTTCTGAGTTCCTAGTACTGCATGGTGCTTTGAGTATACAGCCATTATTTTCGGCTTTCCTCATGTTCTGTCAGAAGCCGGGAGAAGTTTGATACTATGCCCATTTTCATCCTGACTTGAGACCTACAGCTTAGCAAGCGCAGTTACATAGCCTTCATTGTCTCTATAAAGCCCTCGCTTCCCTGTTATGACACAGTTGAAGGCTTGCCATGGAGCGCCTTCGCTTCCGCTGCAAGGCGAAACTGAAGCCCCCAAATCAAACCTCCTCACGCAACGGCAGCACATTCTCCGACATCCTTTGGACCTCCCTATACGCGCTGAAGGACTCCGCAGACGCGTTCCCGCCGCTGAAGAGCGCAGTCGGCGGCGTAGTTGCGCTGTGGGAGATTGCTGAGGTGCGCGCTGAGAGATATGTATTATTGCATGAGGTTTATTAACGTTGGCCGTTCTCTCAACAGCGCGCGAAGCACTCCAAAACCGACGCACGCGACATTGCGCTGCGGACGAAAGACATCGCCGATGTCATCGCTGATGCGGTCCCCGACGGCGCAAAGATACCCCCGGCCATGCTACAGAGCATTGAGCGATTTACACTGTGCGCTTCTCCTCTCCCCTGATTTCGCCGTTCGATTACTGAATAAACGATAATGACCATCCAGTACGCTTGAGGAGATTCGAATCAGCATGGAGGCCATCACGCTCACGGGCGGCGTTTCGCGTGTCGTGCACCTTCCGGAGAACGAGCGGACGGTGCGGGAAATCAAAGCCCGTCTAGACGAGCAGTATCATGATTTTTCGGTGCGTGCGCGATCCTTCCTATATTATCTTTTCCTTGTTGGAGGCACATGGTTGAATTCTACCCAGGTTGCCTCGGCGCTGCGGGTCGAAGTACAGCAGACAGTGATCGCTCAGCGTCAAACTGAGATGCAGGCCGACGTGGAAAAGGTTTCTGCGACAGCGCTGCAGGTCGAAGTGCAGCAGACGGCGATCGCTCAGAGCCAAACCCTGACGCAGGCCGACGTGGAAAAGATTTCTACGGCAGCGGTGAGTGTTTGTGCAAAGGACGGAGTGCTTGAATATTGATTAGAATTGCGACGTAGGACCGACTGCTGTTGTATTCTCGAATGACCGTTTTTTTGGCGTGCCCCTGACGTGCTAGTTCTTCTCGTCCAACCCCCGTTCCTGGCTCCTTTTTCCTCACCTCCACACTCCTCCTGTCACAAAAGTCCAATTTTGCTTACAACCTTCTATAAGGCCTTTCTGAGCCTCAGGCTTAGTGTGAAATTAAGCAAGGTTATAGGGTCTTATAAGTGCTTATAACCTTGCTTAATTTCTCGCTAAGGCTCAGAAAGGCCTTATAGAAAGTTATAAGCAAAATCGGACTTTTGTGACACCCCCCTCCTGTAGCCTCGTTACCAGTCTGTAACCAATATCCAAAGAATGTGGCAAGCACTTTTGGTGTAACTGCCAAAAGTGCTTGCCACATTCTTTGGATATCGGTTACTGACTGGTAATGAGTCTACCCTCCTGTCGCTCCGTATTGCCACACTCGAGTCTCGCACCGTATAGGTTCTCTCTCGCTTTCTCTGTTCCGCATTTATTCTCTCTTGGACGAGAGTCTACCCGTTTGCTCTTGAGGCGTAGAGCCAGGGGAGCACGTAGCCATTTCCTTTTATCAATCATCATCATTGTATCTCCCCTCATGTAGCATAACCTGTTGTATAGTAGTCCCTCATTACCTTATACCTATGTATGTCGGAAAAATAGAAAAATCCTTTTAATAAGGCACTTAGCCTTTGAGGTAGCTTAAAAAGCCTTACAGCGCCTTTTAGCAGATCTTTATTCCGAAAATGTCAACTTAACCTTCGGGGCGATGCCAGAAGGCCTTTTAAGAAGCTTGTAAGGTAGAGAGGCCAGACAAGCGCGGTTGCTCCACGTGATTTAGCCTTATTGAGAAGATTTCCGCAAATCGACCTTTTCTATGTCTGAGATAGAAATTCTGGCCCAACAGTATTGTCCGCATTGTTCAGGCCTACCTGCTCGTGCTTAAAGCTTGTGTAAAAGTGGGCAGTGTTGGCATTGACCGGGTCAAGCCAAAATTGCACTGCTTTTTATGCACCGACCAGTCAGCAAATTTTCTTCAAAGTGCTCAAAGTATTTCTCTTCTTGACCTTGGATCCAGAATATGGCCAAAGTTTAGCATACTTCGAAGTCTATCATGTGTTGACCCCACGGTCAAATCAGATTTGACCGTGTTTGACCGGGTTTCTGCCAACACTGAAAGTGGGGAACTGAAGGACTAGTTCCAAAATGATCAGAAATGTCCATGATATTCCCAGACTCGTCGCGACGCAAAATTGGAGTGCATGGACTCGGAGGGCAAAGTAGCTGTGCCAGTAACGAGTAAAAATACACGGTCATCATCTGTTGGATGAGCTCCATCCGCTTCTCCCGCATCTTCATCAAATCAGCTTTCAAAGGCCTGATTTTTCGATTGCTGAATACGACTCAAATATCTAGTAAAAAGAGTTCTAAAATTTTGGCTGTACATAGAGAAATCTCCTATGACCATCGTTTGGGTCGTTGTCGGAGTTTGAGTTTGGAACCGCATTGCCGACCACCACAAGTTCATATTCAGGAGCAGCGTGGCCACGCGCGCAGCCGCCTGGATGAACTGCTCCTTGTTCATGAAATTGATGGTATTGTCGGCCCACATCAATTTAAGAACTCATCCTTCATTTCTCAACTGAAATTCCCCAAAATATTTGGGAACGGTCTTCAGATACATTCACACAAAACTGCTGAGCCAGACTTTCCACTCTCATCGTGCAAGCCCACAATCGCTCCTTTTGGGCAGTCACGTGGGGCAGCCGCGCTTGTCTGGCCTCTACCTTAAGATTCAGAAGCTCATAAAGCCGTCATAAAGCTGTACAAGAGAAATTTCTATAAGAGCACTTATGTTTTTCCGACATAGTCTCTCTCTCTCTTATCTATCCTCACCCTACCCCATATGCCCACCTTTCTGTCTTCATTTCCTTTTACCCCTATATCTCGTCTACCATCTGCTGTTTCTTTAACTCTCGTCGTTTTCTTTTCGTCCCATACCTCATAGATCTCTCTCTCTCTCTCTCTCTTCATATATATCCTTTCTCTGCCCATATAGACAC
This sequence comes from Mycena rebaudengoi, assembly GCA_029282285.1. NCBI lineage: Eukaryota > Fungi > Basidiomycota > Agaricomycetes > Agaricales > Mycenaceae > Mycena > Mycena rebaudengoi. The sequence continues at coordinate 52,536 of JARJCX010000259.1, forward strand.
CTTAGTGAATCGGAATCTCAAACCAAGACCGGCTCGCCCTCCTACGGGTTTATTAAGCGCCTCATTACGTACTTCTCAGTCATCCGGCGGCTCACTCACCTCGCACAGCCGTTCCCCCGTCGTATATCTTCAGCCCTCACATATTTTGGATAGAGGTTTGGCTTCGAAAACCGCTCCTACACATTCTATCCCTATTCTGTGCATCATTCTACTCGTTCGTTGTTGATACCAGACTGCCGCATAGTTCTGTAGCTTGAAGAAATTGAATTCAGTTCAATTATTGAATAATATAATGGCGTGATTTCAATCTTGGCTAGTCTAGGTGCATAATGACTTGCTCTTGCCTCCTTTATTAATTCTGGCGTGGGTATAGACGGACATCGAATTGTTAAATGAACGGTGGGAATGTTGGTTTGCATGGCTGTTGCCTCGACCATCAGTCACATTTGGTTCATGGTCACTCTAAATTCGAGATGCACACAATAGCCATCGTCATTGCTTCTTCATCGATACACCGGCGAAATTGTGCGGGATTGTGTACATAGAGAGCGAAACGCCGAGAAAAAAAAAGATGGCTTGTTGCATGCGCTAATTCTCGGTATTATTTGTCCGATTACACACGGGCTCAATGGGCCGCAAGTTCCATACCCGACGCGTGTTAACCGCGGCTACACCAAGTCCCCGTGTGGTTTTATTAATGTCATGTATGCGACTCAAGTCTTGATGAGAGCGAGAATTTCAATGATCCGTATGCCTCGGCGTATTCCTCTCCCTAGTATACTAGTCATGCCATGATGTATGTAGAGCAAAGTCAAAACCAAGGAGTACTTGGTCTTATTTTAATAGTCGATCGGATGCCGTCTTTGGAAATTTTATTAGCCAGAATTTACATCAGTCTAAGGTAGGCGCAAAATTACAGTGAGGCCAATCTGGTTAAAGGGTGATAAAATGAGCCTGTTGTAAAGAAGTCGTAATTATGTAAGTGAGTTTCGAGGCGTTGAAAAACACATACATTTCTGCTTTGCGTGGAAAGACACGGGGGGTTTTTTTTTTTTTTTTTTGAGACTTCGGGGTGCGATCACATCAGCAAAATGACAAAAAACTTGTGCTCTTGTGTACTTGTTTCTCTTGTTCCAAAAAAAAAAGACTGCGGAAATGAGTGCTGGAAGTCAATGCGCACTTCAAAAAAAAGAAAAAAAAATCACTTGTCGGGTTTCGAACATAGCCTGTCGGCTTGTCAGCTTGTTGTCTTGTTTTACCCTTACAAGCTTGTACAAGACCCAACAAGTAAGTTATTAAAAACCTGATGCAAACTCAATGAGTTGATGGGTATTCTCAATTTCTTTTCTTTTTTTGGTGCGGGAGGGAAAGAAAGATCGACTTGCAGGGACTTGGGTTGCGACGGTAAATGCAAACACCTTTACCGAACGAACCCTTGACGTGCTGCTTGGCCGGCCAAAAAAAAGGCTTGAACGGGATATTGATCAGGGAAGATTCGCAGCCGCAACTTGCCCGTCAAAGATACATAAATAAATAAGTAGGCGGCTGGTGGACTGAATGCTATTTATCACAACCCCAGTGCACTTCCTTTCGAGACGGCTAAGTTAATGTATATATATTATTTGAAGAACGGCGTAAGTATCCACTGCCGATTATGCGGAGCTTTGAGCGAGGTATTCGCTCGCTGGTATATCGTCTATCTGGTCGTCGTCGTCGCTCGCTCGCTCCTCCTCCTCGGCAATGGTTACTGGTAGTGTGGCTGGACTAAGTGAGAGCGGTAATATTCACAAAATATAATTGTGGTGCTGTCCTGTGCGATTTGTTTTGGTTGCGGTCAAAGGTGGCGGGGAGTAGAGATATTAGCCAAGAAAATTAGAGACGTCTGATTGCGAACTTTGGTGTTCTATTGTGGCTGACCTCAATAATGATAAAGATCATGAACGGTGAGATGGAATGGAATGAACCGTGGGCGTTCTTCAGCGTTGTTTGGGCAATTGTAAGACATCGGCGAGTAAGAATCATCGCAGACATCGAATAAAGATCAAGGTGAGCCGCCGAGGAGTATTTTGGAGGCGATGTAGTGTGAACAGAAACAACATCGCATCCGAGTCGAGGGTATTAGATGCCACGTCCCATCTGATATATAGGAGTGGAGAAGGGATGCGGTACCGGTGAATGTATGGGTCGAAGCTGATGATGATATCCTAATTAATATAGTTTTTTTCTAGAGCACTTGCCGCTCATTCTCGATAATTCTCCGCGCCGAGCTGTCGGTAATCTGCGCTCCTTCTTCAGAATCTTTTAGCCTCTTGCCCAATTGAACCACACGATCAGCTGATAAACACAGCCACTTATATATTAGTGATTTCACTTTTCTGGTTCCGCGTCATGATGAATGCCACAGGTCTCTAATTCGTTCCTGTGCCTCCTCCTCGTACATCGGAGTTGTCTGCGCAACACGAAGATCCGGCAACGCTGATCATCTTTTGTTGACGCCCATTTGACCTCTTGGCCCTAGCCAAACAAGACACCAGCAAACGGGCTCTCAGATGGACAGCGACACTGGCGTAACGGCGCTGCTGGGGCTCGCCTGCCGTTTCCGTGGGTACCCCTATTGCGTCTTTTACTGACTTTGTGTATACAGTGCCGCACGACCAGTGATTCACGACGCAGGTCGACCCGGACTGGAAAGTCCGGCAGGTCAAGTCGTGGTTGCTTTCAAAGTGCCTGCCCTATGCCGTGCCGCCATCGCCCCCTCTGCGGCACCACCAGAAGCGCAAAGAGCGCGCGCCGTCGCCGACTACTTTTCCCTAGCCTAACGACGAGGTGTGTCTACCCTCTGCTCTACTCCGTCCACACCACGCCCTCCGCCGCTCTGCCCTGCCTGCGCTGCTGTCTACCTAGTACCCGCTCTACCACGTCCACATCACGCCCTCCGCCGCTCCACGGACCACGCCACGCCCCCTGCCTTCCCCTCCGCTGCTCTCCCGCTTCCCCTCCGCTGCTCCTCCGCTTCCCCTCCGCTGTTCTTCCGCTCCGCTCCGGCCCTCTGCTCCCTCCCTTCCGTCCTCTTCGCCTCCCCACACCACGTGCCACCAAGCACCTCCCTCGACCCCCTCACGCTAAGGCACCTGTCGCCCAGGACCCCCAGCCCTATACCTTGGATGCGCGCGCACAGAGCATTAAACAAGGTCTCGTGCCGCTGGGAAGAAAAAATTGCGTTCGGTGTGCTCGAGACGCCCGATTTCCGCGTAGTTCGGGGGCATGTAGTAGTCTACTGCAATACAATCTATTTCTAATGAATTCCGAGCACAATTCAGCAATCCTTGAAGGCCCTGTGGACAAGAAATCGCAGAGGGAAAAAATGGGAGTTACGTTTAATGTGAGCTGGAAAACTCGTACGCGAGAATTTCAAGTTGGCTAGAAAGACTGGCGCCGCGCAGCGGAGAAAAAAAAACGAGTACAAGTACGCAATCAGCGTGCATATATCCAGGAAAGGGATAACGTACCCAAGCCGCGCAGCGATAAATTTTTGGAATTTTGGCCAGCTGAGCCATTACATCCTTCAATTGGGATCTGCTGCAGTGGCCACTACCAGCCCAGTGTTCTATTTGACAAAAGGTTTTTTTTCAAATAGTTGCACGGACATAACAACAAAGTCCTCTCGCACGTTCCCTCGTGTACTTACTCGCTTCCTCACGCACCGGATGGACTCGTTTTGGTGGGAATGAATGCTCCCACAGCCCAAAAGTCTCTGGCCATCCAAAAACTTCCACAAGAATTTCAACTTTTTCCGTGCTTTCAATAATCTGGGACAAATCTGGGACGATGAAACTGAGGTTTATGACGGCCTCTTGTGCTGGATTTCCAAATTCCAATCAAAATGCAGGGAACGGTTCTCAAGTGCAGAAATTGCTATCCGATGCACGGTTCCCTGAATACTGATCTTGACAATCCTTTGAAAACTCAGTCCCAAATGGTGTTTTCAACAGATTCAACCATTTTTAGTGTAATATCGCATTTTCTGTCCTCTAACGCGGCCTGCGGTGGCTCAAAGCCTCACGCAACTCATTTATTTTCTCTATTGCTGGCGCTCTCCGCGTAAAACGAGTTAACTCCACTTCATTAATTTTCTGGGCAAGTAGGGGTGAGGAATTCGGCCAACGCTGGCGAATTTGGTTGGACGAATCAAAATGTCCACCCTCAATAACCCCAACACGATCCCCGACGCGCCTGAGCTCGAGACCATGCATATTCGGCGCAGTCACGTTCCTCACGCCCCTTCTAACGCACACCCACGCCCACGCCCACGCCCACGCCCGCTCCCTTTATGTATATGACGTTTCCGATGTTGCAAAAATAAACTACGCGCGCGTGAACTCTGCGCGAAGTTTTTTTTGTTGACCTCAAGGATATCTGGCCTTTTGGTGTATAATCGGTTGCCAGTATCTCTAGATAGCTCAAACGGAGGCTTGGATTGCTTCCTGAGACCGCCCGGAAGCCTGCCAAAGAATTGATCGCTGTTTTGATGCGATCAAACTACCGTTTTCGAGATCCCCGTTATCAACCTCCTGTCCTCATCCTATCGATGGCATACTCGGGCCGCTCGAAATAGTGGAGATCGTCTCGAACTCACGGAGTTCTCGTTGGTTTCGCGTCGAATGCCAGCAGTGCGGGAGATTTCACGGCGGTGATCAGGAAGTCGCATACTCCAGAGGAGTCGACAGCACTGGACAGGTACATTTACAGTCGCAATTTCTTTCACATTACTGCATAGCACAACAGCCATGTTAATTTCGGTTTACTTGACGTTCTGTTGGAAGCGGCGATAAGTGTTGCAACAGCTCTTTAACATGAGGCTTACAGCAGCCCTAATGCTGTTGCATAGCTTTCATTTCCTATGTATAAAACCCTTTCCCTGAGGGTGGTACGACACAGTTGAAGGCTTGCCATGAAGCGCCTTCGCTTCCGCCGCAAGGCGAAGTTGAAGCCCCCGAATCAGACCTCCTCACACAACGGCAACACATTCTCCGACATTTTATGGACCTCGCTATGCACGTTGAAGGAATCCACGGACGCGTTCCCGCCGCTGAAGAGCGCCGTCGGCGGCGTAGTTGCGCTGTGGGAGATCGCTGAGGTGCGCACTGAGGATTATATATTGCATGAGGTTGTTGGAATTTATTAACGTTGGCCGTTGTATCCACAGCGCGCGAAGCACTCCAAGGCGGACGCGCGCGACATCGCGCTGCGGACGAAGGTCATCGCCAATATCATCGCTGAGGCGGTCCCTGTCGGCGCGAAGATCCCCCCGGCCATGCTGCGGAGCATTGGGCGATTTACACAGTGCGCTTTTACTCTCTCTGTTCTCGCCGCTCAATTATAATTTTTTGCATTGGTCCTCCAGTATGCTTGAGGAGATTCGAATCAGCATGGAGGCGATCACGCTTACGGGTGGCTTTTTGCGCGTCGTGCACCTCCGGGAGAACGAACGGACGGTGCGGGACATTAAGGCGCGCCTAGACGAGCAATATCACGATTTTTTGGTGCGTGCTTTATCACTCCTGGAGGCGCATTGGTTAAATTCTAACCAGGCTGCTTCCACGCTGCGGGTCGAAGTGCAGCAGATGCGACTCGAAGTACAGCAGACGGCAATCGCTCAGCGTCAAACCGAGACGCAGGCTGACGTGGAAAAGGTTTCTGCGACAACGCTGTGGGTCGAAGTGCAGCAGACGGCGATCGCTCAAAGCCAAACCCTGACGCAGGCCGACGTGGAAAAGATTTCTACGGCAGCGGTGAGTGTCTGTGCAAAGGACGGAGTGCTTGAATATTGATTGGAAATGCGACGTAGGACCAACTGCTGTTGTATTCTCGATTCAGCGTTTTTTTGGCGTGCCCCTGACGTGTTAGTTCTTCTCGTCCTCTAGTTGTCGGCTCCTGTGTGTGGTTTGCGTGTTTTCGCCTAGGTCCCCGCCCCGCTTCTCGACTACGCCTTCTGGGTATCGATTGCTGGTAATACTGTTCTGAAACACTTGCTGTAACAGGTCTGCGCAGCTGATCCAATCTCTGCCGATCCACAGCAGCACGATGTGATGTCAGCACAGGGAGACACACCTGCCGCCACGGATTGGCAGAGATCAGATCAGCTGCGCAGACCCTGTCAACTCAGGGTCTGAACCCCTCCTTCCTCCTTGACCTGGACTGCACACATAACTGGCACTCGAGATGAGAGTCTACCCGTTTGCTCTTGAGGCGTAGAGCCAGGGGAGCACGTAGCCATTTCTTTTATATAAATCACCTTGCTTGTTTGTTGCCAACTTGGATAGTAGGCCATTGCTGTGCATGGCAATACGAGTCCACATTCCCGAGAATACATATATCCATCAAAGTTTAACATAGCAGAGCCCTCTAGTTGCCGGATGCTGTGTGTGGTTTGCGTGTTTTCGCCTAGGTCCCCGCCCCGCTTCCCTTCACTGCAACGCAGTGCTTATGTTCAAGACTCATCGCATTATTGTATATATACGTCCCCCCCTCCCCCCTCCTTCCCCCTTGACCTGGACCGCTCACATAACTGGCGCTCGAGATGAGAGTCTACCCGTTTGCTCTTGAGGCGTAGAGCCAGGGGAGCACGTAGCCATTTCCTTTTATCAATCATTATCATTATCTCCCCTCATGTAGCATACCCTGTTGTATAGTAGTCCCTCTTTACCTTATATCTACGTAGTCTCTCTCTCTTATCTATCCTCACCCTGCCCCATATGCCCACCTTTCTGTCTCCATTTCCCTTCACCCCTAGATCTCGTCTACCATCTGTTGTTTCTTTAACTCTTGTCGTTTTCTTTTCTTCCCATACCTCATAGATCTTTCTCTCTCTCTCTTCATATATATCCTTTCTCTGCCCATATAAACACTTTAGTGAATCGGAATCTCAAACCAAGACCGGCTCGCCCTCCTACGGGTTTATTAAGAGCCTCATTACGCACCTCTCAGCCGTATGTCTTCAGCCCTCAGATATTTTGGATAGAAGTGTAGCTTCAAAAACCGCTCCCACACTTTATATCCCTATTCTATGCATCATTCTACTCGTTGTTGATACCAGACTGCCGCATAGTGCTGTAGCTTGAAGAAATTGAGTTCAGTTCAATGATTGAATAATATAATGGCGTGATTTCAATCTTGGCCAGTCTAGGTGCATAATAACTTGCTCTTGCCTCCTTTATTAAATCTTCTGTGGGTATAGACGGATATCGAATTGTTAAATTGTTAAATGAACCGTGGGAATGTTGGCTTGCATGGCTGTTCCCTCGACCATCAGTCACATTTGGTTCGTGGTCACTCTAAATTCGAGATGCACACAATACCCATCTTCATCGCTTCTTCATCGATACACCAGCGAAATTGTGCGGGATTGTGTACATAGAGAGGGAAAGATTGAAAAAAAAATGGCTTGTCGTATGTGCTAATTCTCAGTATTTTACTTGTCCGATTACACATGGGCTCAACGGGCCGCTTCCATACCCGACGCGTGTTCACTGTTAACCGCGGTTACACCAAATCCCCGTGTGGTTTTATTAATGTTGTGTATGCGACTTGAGTCTTTATAAGAGCGAGAATTTCAACGATCCGGTGCATTCCTCTCCCCAGTATACTAGTCATGTATGTATGTAGAGCAAAGTCAAAACCAGGTCTTATTTTAATAGTCGATCGGATGCCGCCTTTTGAGATTTAACCAGAATTTACATCGGTCTAAGGTAGGATTGATTGAACCAGCCGGCGCGAAAATTACAGTGAGACCAATCTGGTTAAAGGGTGATGGATAATAAAATGAGCCTGTTATAAAGAAGTAGTAATTATGTGAGTAATTTTCGAGGCGTTGAAAGACACATACATTTCTGCTTTGTGTTGAAAGACCGTTTTTTTTTTGCGACTTCGGGGTGCGTCCAAACTCAATGAGTTGATGGGTATTCTCAATTTCTTTTGGGGGGGGTGCGGGAGGGAAGGAAAGATCGACTTGCAGGGGCTTGAGCCGACAGTAAATGCAAACACCTTTACCAAACGAATTTTTGACGCGCTGCTCAGTGGCTGGCCGAAAAAAAGCTTGAACGGGGCATTGATTAGGGGAGATTCGCAGCTGCAACTCGTCCGTCGAAGGTACGTAAATAAATAAGTGCACTGGTGGTTGATGGACTAAATGTTATTACAACCCCAGTGCACTTGCTTTAATATATATGACGAACGGCGTAAGTATCCACTGCCGATTATGCGGAGGAGGGTGTCGAGAATACTTTGAGCGAGGCAGTGTGGTTGGACTAAATGAGAGCGGTAATATTCACGAAATATGATTGCGGTGCTGTCCTGTGCGATTTGTGGCGCGGAGAACAGGGTATTAGAGGTTTTAGCCCAGAAAATTAGAAACGTCTGATTGAAGGATTTGCAGCGTCGGTATTGGTGGCTGACCTCAATAATGATAAAGATCATGAACGGCGAGATGGAATGGAATGAACCGTGGGCGTTCTTCAGCGTTGTTTGGGCAATTGCAAGACATCGGCGAGTAAGAATCATCGCAGACATCGAATAAAGATCAGGGTGAGCCGCCGAGGATTATTTTGGAGGCGATGTAGTGTGAATGAAACCAGCATCGCATCCGAGTCGAGGGTATTAGATGCCACGTCCCATCTGATAGGAGTGGAGAAGGGATGCGGTGTATGTATGAGTCGAAGCTGATGATGATGTCCCAATTATAATTTTTTTCTAGAGCACTTCCCGCTCATTCTCAATAATTCTCCGCCGAGCGATGTAGTGTGTAAGTCATGATTTCAAAACAGATGAGATACCACGTCCCATCTGATAGGAAGTGGAGAAGGGATGCGGTACCGGTGAATGTATGGGTCGAAGCTGATGATAATGTCTAGTTTTTTTCTAGAGCACTTGCCGCTCATTCTCGATAATCCTCCGCGCCGAGTTGTCGGTAATCTGCTACCAGCTGACGCTCCTTCTTTTAGTCTCTTGCCCAATTGAACCACACGATCAGCTGATAAACACAGCCACTTATATATTAGTGATTCAGTTTTCTGGTTCCGTATCATGATGATTGCCACAGCCCTCTAATTCGTTCCTGTGCCTCCTCCTCGTACATCGGAGTTGTCTGCGCAACACGAAGATCCGGCAACGCTGATCATCTTTTGTTGACGCCCATTTGACCTCCTGGCCGAAGCCAAACAAGACACCAAATAGGCTCTCGGATGGACAGCGACACGGGCGCAACGGCGCTGCTGGGGCTCGCCTGCCGCTTCCGTGGGCATATCCTATTGCACCCCTATTGCGTTTTTTACTGACTCTGTGTATACAGTGCCGCACGACCAGTGGTTCACGACGCATGTCGACCCGGACTGGAAAGTCCGGCAGGTCAAATCGTGGTTGCTTTCAAAGTGCCTGCCCTATGCCGCGCCGCCATCGCCCCCTTTGCGGCACAACCAGAAGCGCAAGGAGCGCGCGCCATCGCCGATTACTTTTGCACCGGACCCGCGACACCGGCCCATCTCGCCCATCACATTTGCGTTGCCCAAGGCGCCTGGGAGTTCGCCGGTCGTAGGTACTGCTGGCGGCGGCGACGACGATCCAGAGGCAGACGACGAGCTCAGTGGGAACGAGCGCATCCAGCCGCTGCAGCCGCCGCCGCCACCACAGCCATTGCACCAGAAGAAAACGCGCGTGTGGTCCCCCGCGTCGTCCACCGCCGCCCGCGCGGACATCTACGCCCAGTTCACCCTTATCCGCTTCAGCACCGGCCAGCTGCTCGAGGACGACCTCCCGCTGGGCTTCTACGACCTGCAGCCGCATGAGCTGCTTGAGCTGCATCGACGGGGTGTCGTTGTAGCCCTCCCGCGCGCGGACCCCACTCGGTATTTGGACGCATACTGGGAGGGGTGGGTGCGCGCGCTGAGGATTCGCCCGGCGGAGGACGAGGAGGACGCGTGGCCGCTGTACAAGGTCCGCGCGGCGCATGAGCCCGTTGCGCGCACACTCGAGTGGCGCGACCGCTGGCTTGTCGTGCGTGGGGGCATAATGTATCTCTGTCGCGACGAGGTGCGTTCTTCTTTGTAGCCTGGCCTTTTTATTTTATTATTGCTAATAATAATTAAATAAATCGCAGTCGCGCCTCATCCAAACGCTTGCGCTCGCGGACCTCGTGCAGCTCGCGGGCTCCGAGGCGCTCCCCGCGTCCTCCAGCGCGCCCCCGCCGCGCACCCACGTCCTCCTCGCACGCTTCGCCCCCTCGGCGGCCGCACCCGCACCCACCACCACCTCCCCGCACGCACACCACACCCACAACAACCTCAACACCATCCCCGACGTGCCCGAGCTCGAGGACCGCGCCTCCTCACACGGACACTCTAGCACCACCACCACGCTCGTATGGGCCGGCCCCTCTGCGCCGCCCTCACACGTCTGGTCCACCCCATCCACGTCCGCCCACCACCACGCATACACACACACCCCCGCCAACACACACACGCACCCCTCCGCCTCCTCCCACTCGCACCCGTCCTCCCCGCCCTCGCACCCCTCCCGCTCGCCCTCGCACTCCAACACCGCCTCCAACACCTCCGACGCCGCCTCCTCCGACTCGTCGTCCTCCGTGCTCTCCTCGCCCGTGTTTGCGCACGACAGCTCGGGGGAGGAGGCCACGCGGAGGAGGGCGCAGAGGATGCGCATCAAGGTGAGGACTAAGAAGGGCAAAAAGAGTAAACCTGGTGGGGAAGGCGGGGGACATGGGAAAGAGAAGGAGGAGGAGAGGGAGTTTCTGGTGTTGGATTTCAAGGACGATTCGGGTGAGTTTTTTTTTTGCGCGCTTCTTTTTTTTTTTGGGGGGGGGGGGGCGGCTGCTTTCGGATCTTGTTGTTGCTGTTGCGGGTGTTATTGTTGTCCTATTATTGCGGCGTGGGTGGTGTGGTGTGGGGTCGGGAGCTTTCTTGGGGGTGGCTTCGTTGTGGCGAGCGTGGTGGGAGTTGGGCCGAGGGACAAGGAGCTACGCGGGGCGTGGAGCGTGTGCGTGCGTGCGTGCGTGGAGTCTTTTTTTTCGGGCTGGGTTTTTTTTTTGGTGGCGAACGCTTTTTTTTGGAAGGGGGGGGACGACGGCCTTCCTTCTTTTTGGGCGAAGACGTTTTTTCGTTCTGGAGACGGGGGTGGGGCGCGGGTGAGGCTGGGGTGTGTGGATGCGGCGCGACGGCCGTTTGAGGAGTTACTGGCGGGGAGCTTGGTGGGGGTTGGGCCTGGGGACGAGGGACGAGGTACCGTTCGTTCGCGGCTCGCTTTGGGCGGCGGCGGCCTTTGGTTTGGGGGTCCACATGACGGGTCTTGCTTTCTCTTTCTGGCGGACGTTCTTGGGGCTAGGCTCGGGCTGGGGGTGGGTGGGTGCGCAGGTGGGATGTGTTTGCTTCATCCATTGTCGCGTCTCCCCACGCCCCACTTTTTGCTTTATATTGCTGTTTTTTTTATATATTTCACCAACCATCTATCTTGCTTCTCACACCACTCGCTAACCACCCGCCCCACCCTGCAGCATACACCTCCCTCCTGCGCGTGCTGCACCGGCACGCGATGCCGCCCGCGTCGTCCTTCGTCGATCATCTCCCGCTCCCGGCGCATCACCGTGGCGACCCGCTGCCGGCGCACCGCCGCGGCGCGTCCGACCGCTACTCGGACGGGGAGGGGGACTCGGGCGCTGGGAGCACGACGGCGAATCCGGGCGCGGCGCCCCGCACGAACAGGGGCGCGGGGGGCGCGCACGCGCATTTTGCCGCTGAGGCGAGCAAGGGCGCCTCGTCGCCTATCGCATCGACGTCGAAGGCGCGGGATACGGATGACGCGGACACGAACACGGACGAGGATAAAGACAAGGCGCGCGCGGCGCCGCCGCTGAGGCACCCGCCGTCGCTGCTACATCTGCGCGGGCGGGGGCGGCACCATGCTGCTGGTGCGTTTTGTTTTGTGGGAGCTTTGTGGTGTTTGGTGCTGATGGTGTTTTTTTTTTTTTGGTGCAGGAGCTGGTGGCAGCACGTATGGGGCCAACAGCGGGGCTAATAGTAGTAATACGCCGTCGTTTGCTGGGCACCACGACGCGCGCGGGAGCACCTTTCCGTACGCGATGTCGTTTGCGACGCCGTATCCGGAGTGGCGCGCGGAGGTGGTGCGGCTGGCAAGGAGGGCGGGGATGGGGAGGGTGGGGAGGGCGGTGGAGTGGGTGCTTTGGGGGGAGGAGGGTGCGGGCGAGGAGGGCGAGGAGGGCGAGGAGGATGCGGACGCCGACGTCGACGCTGCGGATAACGCCTATTCAAATCCAAATGCGCACTCAGACACAGGTGCGCTCTCGGCGGCGGACGAGCACAGTGCGACCGAGGCGCAGATGAAGCGCGTAAGCGAGGAAGTCGGTGCTGAGGCGAAACGCGCGAGTCGGGGCAGCAAGGAGCGGGACAGGCAGAGCTATAGCAGCGAGAAGAAGCGGAAGGGCAAGGGTAAGGAGGTGCTGGATGGGTACGACTCGGATGTGTCGAGGGATGGGGAGGAGGAGGAAGGGGATTGCGCCCCCGCCGCGTCCCCGCCGCAGTCGCCGCCGCATTCGCCCTTCGCGTTCGCCCCGCCGCATTCACCCTTGGCTACTTCCCCGCCGCATTCACCCTTTGCTGCCTCCGCCCCGCATTCGCCCTTTGCTGCCTCCGCGCCGCATTCGCCGCTCAAATCCAAGGCATACGCCTCGCCCTCCAACGCCCTGTCCGGCGACGACGACGGCGCCGCGACGCACCCAGAAGACTCGGACATCATCCACGACCCTGGCTCGGACACCTCGGGCAGCACGTCGTCCTCGGAGGAGGGGCAGCGCACGGGTGCGCGCAGCGAGACGGAGTGGGTGGGGTGGATGGGCGACCTTAGGCGGCAGGCGCACGTCGCGGCCGAGGCCGTCGCGCACGCGCGGGCGCAGGCACGGGAAAGAGAGGAGCAGAGGCGGCGCGAGGAGGAGGCGGAGAAGACGGAGCTGGGGCTGGGGCTGGGGGGCGCGATTATCGGCATTCGGGTGGGGGGCGGGGCGGACAGCATTGGGGGCGGGGGCGGGAAGGTCGTGAGGGTCGTGAGGGTCGGAACGGGCGTGGACGACCGGACGCGAAGGGTGGCGATGGAGCCGAGTGCGGTGGTGACGAGCTTGAGTGGGACGAATCCGGTGGTGATGGCGGCGGGGATGGCGGCGTCGACGGCGTCATCGACGTATTCGGGCTCGGCGCACGGTCATGGTGCGGCTGGGAGCGGGCATGCGTGGGCGTATGGCGGGGGTGGGCACTACACCGGCAGCGCGTACACACACAGCGCGAGCGGGAGCGGGAGCGCGTACCCGACGCCCGTGCTCTCCTCGCCGTCATCGTCCGAGTCGCTCAGCGGGAGCAAGTTTGCGTTCTCGCCACTCGCGCCGCCGCCGCTCGAGCTCGAGGACGAGCCCGGCTCGTCGCAGCCGCACTCGCGGCAGCACAGCAACACGACGCACTCGAGGCAGCACAGTCACCAGAATACGCTCTCGCACTCGGTGTCGATGCACGACGTGCATGTGTCGCCGTATTATTTGCACCACCCGAACAGCCAGCACCACGGGTATCATCCGCCGCACGCGCCGCATCCGTTTGGGGGCGATGCGTATGGGCTGCGAAGGCCGAGCATGCCGGTTATTGGGGGGAGTGCGCGCTGGGAGAGGGGGAGCCGAGGGTCGAGTGTTGAGCGGGATGCGCCGGCGCCGGACCGTGGGACGGGTATCTCGGAGGTGTCGCGGGGGGAGGTGCGCCAGGGGAGCATGGGCGGAGGCAAGGGGCTCCTGCGCAAGAAGGAGAGGGGCGACAGGGAGCGCGAGCGCGAGAGCGAGAGCGATCGGAAGAAGGACAAGGCGAAAGTCAAGGAGAAGGACCTGAAGAAGGAAAAGGAGAAGGAGAAGAAGGACGGCAGCAGCAGGCGGCCGACGCTCTCGCTTACCACCACCAACAGTACCATCTCGTCGACCTCGACGGTGACGGCGACGCCGCGCATGCCGGTGAGCCCGCCGCAGACGCCACGCGACGCAGAGGCGCTTGCCAGGTACGGCGTGGACCCGCCGCCGGAGAAGAAGAAGAAACGGCGCGGGCTCGCGCGGGGCGTGTCGATGCGCGCGGAGAAGCTGGTGAAGAGCCTGGATTCCGCGCTTGATTTTGTGGATGGGAGGTGAGCGTGGGCGGTCGTTGGCGTATCCACGACGCCGAACACCGCATACCGCGCACCCTGGCTATTCGTTTGTCCATTCAATTCGTGTGCATATTTATCCCTTCGTCGACCTGCTAAATTCTTTGTATGTTATCAGTGTTTGTGGATCGCTTTTCTTTTTTCTTATTGCTCGCTCGCTCGTCGCTGTTGTAATGTACATACCTACGGTAGTAACTTTTAATTGCTGTCTAAACACCTGCACCGCTAAAAATTAATACTAAATGCTGTTTACAGACTCGGGGGGAAGGAACGGGGATTGCGTGAAGTACTTGCAGTAAGATTCTGGCATTTAACAGTAGTATAATACACGACGAAGGACTGGAGGAAGAAACCAATGTCAGGCAGACGTCTGCGTCCGACGTGCGAACTGCGTTGGCTGCGGTCTCAGGTCTATGCTGCTTGCCCACGTCAGAACCAACCGAAGGGAAAGTGTGTTGTTAGGCAACTTACAAATAGCCCGAGTCTAGTTCACAATCTTCGGCTAGGACAGCGCGCTCATGCGCATCAACGGGGTCCCTTCGAATACGAAATGGTAGCCAAAAGGATCTATGGCGGGCTGAGATGTGGGGCACGGCGACTAGGTTGAGGGAGGATAGCGCATTAGCTAATGTGAGGGCCCAACGTTGTGCGTCTAGTATGTGGTCTTCTTTCTGCCGCATTCTATACTTAGGGTCGTCGACGTGGCCGATATCGAGAGACAGCTCCCGCAAACACCGGAAGTTGCGGAGAGCCAGTGCGATGGAACTCTGGGTTATTGTAATTAATGTGTAGGAGCGGTGGTCAATGGAGTGGCTTACCGCCGTCTCTGAAAACACGCCACCGATCGCATTGCGCTGTACGTGCAGTACTTCGAGCGCAGGAAATCTTGCGGCAATGTACTCGAGTAATCTATCGTCGATTGCACCCTGGATGGAAAACCGCAGGCTGCGCAGGTTAGCCGACATGCCTGAATCTTGCAGCATTTCCTGGAGCTGGGAGGATGTTGGTGGCGTTACGTGCGCCTCAACAACGGTGAATCGTGGGCTACATAGGATACTTAGTGAGCGGAGAGATGGCGGCAGGAAGCTGAGGATTTTATCGTTTGGAGACAAGCTCTCGATGACCATCTCTTCAAGTCTCTGCAGAACTGGCCCCTCAGCCCCGTCTGGCCGGACGGGAGCTACGAGTGTGGAAGGCGGCAGCTTCCACCGGGATTTGCACCGAAATGTTCGCAATTTCGGCATGTGGACCAGAAGGTGGATTAGAGGAATGTGGAATCGTTCAAGGTCCGTGATATATAGCTCTTCCAATTTATTCCATGCGAGGGTCGGCCAGATTTGCATGTCGATGAGCCGAGCCGGGATATGCAGCGACACGAGAGAGGGTGCGCATGGGCGAAGCACAGATTTCGTCTCTGATCGGAATGGAGGAAGCTCCCATCGTCCCTCGCGCTCCAGGGTCAATATAGAGAAAGAGGGGTGGGATGCAAGGGCAACAAAGAGCGGCTCCCATGGCGCGTATGGAGAGCGCACAATGTGGATGCCTCGAAGTAGCGGCATATTGCATATATGTCTCGCAACTTTGCGGGCTCTGCGGGTGGTACCCGCGTCATTCACTGCACGGTCCAGAGTTAGATTCCTGCACTGCGGTGAGCAATACCGCCATATCCCGTTGGACGCGTTACCTGATGAATGGTTGTAAGGCCCGAGGGATAGAAGATTTCAGGTATTGGTGCCAGGCCACCGCTGAAAACAATTCCGCGAAACAGATCCTGCGAATTCGTCGAGATACGAGAGAAAATTCGCTGAGGGCTCGTGCAGCGAGATGGTCTCGAATCATCTCCAACACTTCATCCGGTAGGTCGTCGAACGGGCTAGGAAAGAGCCTGAATCCGAGCCATCGCGAGACTCCAGTCACGAAGTGCCAAACGGCCATGAGATCTCGAAAGTGAAGGTGTTTGGAACTTTGGCACAGTGGGAACAAAGTGGGAAACCGACTCCACGGACGTTACATACGTTCACACTGGCAGTTCCCTCACATCGCGTACTGGGACCGTTGACGGCACCCACCCCAAAACCCTCCCCCCCTGCTACATCCCTACCAGTTTATTGCCTCTTGCAAAGGGCACCGCGTCTTATGCACTTGGACCTTGAGGCTTGCGGTATATAACGCGGGATTTCGAAAAGAAAAGGAACAGCCACGTGGTCATTTGTGGCACAAGGGGACCGCAGTTACCGCATTCGGCTTCTTTCTCCGCGTCTTGTCCGAGTCTCACCAACATGCGCCCAACATGCGGCTTCAAGCCTCTGAGCGCGCCTAATAACCACCTCTTCACCCGACCACAACCACGCCGGAATCCACAGTTCCCTACTCCAGCTTTCCGCTCTATCTCGTTGCTCGTTTTCTGATCCCACTGGCATTGGATTTCGTAGGATTTCGTAAGTACGTCTTTCGAACACTTTCTAAATGCCGTCCATACAACGTAATCAAATTCGGCGCGATCCCAGGGGGCAACTCTTGCATATATTTTCTCAAACGGTCTTGGTCAAGGAACAACTAAATTCCCCTGTCTGGAATTGCAAGATGATTCGGAAACCGGCGCGAACGTAAGAGGGAGTGTCTTGGTTCGAGATTCAGACTAGATGCGTATATGGGGAAGAGTATGGACATATATATATGAAGAGAAAGAGGTTTATGAGATGGTGTAAGAAAAAGAGAGCGAAGAGAGCTACTAGTAAAGACGGGACAACAGATGGTAGACGAGAGGGGTAAAGGGAAATAGAGACAGAAGAGGAGGAGGAGGAGGAGGAGGAGGATGTATTACTGCGGTGGTCCCTAAAAGGAACAAGCAGGAGAAGGGTGGGTGTTTAAAGGTGGGGATATAATTTATATAAAGGAAGTGGCTACGTGCCCCCTGGCTCTGCGCCTCGAGAGCAAACAGGCAGTCTCTCGTCCCACAGGAGCTATGAGCCCCGAGTCTTTACAGACTCCCGCCATACCGCAATGCGGCCGGTAGATCAAGCTATAAGCGGGGGGCGAAAGGAACTAGCAGGTCAGCAGTGGGTATATGGGGCAGGGTGAGGATATGCCATAGGTATATAGTATGAAGGAAAAAGCGAAGAGACGAAAGGAAATGGCTGCGTACTCCCCTGGCTCTGCGCCTCAAGAGCAAACGAGCAGTCTCTCGTCCCACAGGAGCTATGAACCCCGAGTCTTTACAGACTCCCGCCATACCGCAATGCGGTCGGTAGATCAAGCTACAAGCGGGGGGCGAGAGGAACTAGCGCGTCAGCAGTGGGTATATGGGGCAGGGTGAGGATATGCCATAGGTATATGAAAAGGCGAAGAAATGAAAGAAAATGGCTGCGTGCTCCCCTGGCTCTGCGACTCAAGAGCAAACGAGCAATCTCTCGTCCCACAGGAGCTATGAACCCCGAGTCTTTGAGACTCCGCCATAAACCGCAATGAGGCGGTAAAGCGGGGGACGAGGGGAACTAGGCACACCAAAAAAATGTTGAATCGAGAATATAACAAAAGTCGGTCCTGTGTCGCAATCGCGATCAATATTTAAGCATTTCCAATCGTTGCACAGAAACTCACAGTTGCCGTGGAAACCTTTTCTACATCGGCCTGCGTCTGGGTTTGGCGCTGAGCAACTGCTGTCTGCTGCACTTCGAGTCGCATCTGCTGGACTTCGACCCGCAGCGCGGAGGCAGCCTGGTTAGAATTCAACCATGCGCCTCCAACAAGAAATAAGAAAGAAATAGGATAGACACGCACTAAAAAATCGCGATACTGCTCGTCCAGACGCGCTTTGATGTCCCGCACCGTTCGCTCGTTCTCCAGGAGGTGCACGACGCGGGAAGCGCCGCCCGTGAGCGTGATGGTCTCCATGCTGATTCGAATTTCCTCAAGCATGCTGCATGGGCGTCATTTACTCAGCAATCGAACAGCGACAACAGGGAGAGGAGAAGCGCACAGTGTAAATTGCTCAATGCTCTGCAACATGGCCAGGGGGATCTTCGAGCCGTCGGGGACTGCGTCAGCGATGACATTGATAATCTCCCGCGTCCGCAGTGCGATGTCGCGCGCGTCGGTCTTGGAGTGCTTCGCACGCTGTTATAGAACGGCCGACGTCAATAAACCTCATGCAATACATAATTTCTCGGTGCGCACCTCGGCGATCTCCCACAGCGCAACCACGCCACCGACGGCACTCTTCAGCGGCGGGAACGCGTCCGCGGATTCCTTCAACGCGCATAGGGAGGTCCATAAAATATCGGAGAATGTGCTACCGTTGCGTGAGGAGGCCTGATTCGGGAGCTTCAGCTTCGCCTTGCGGCGGAAGCGAAGGCGCTTCATGGCAAGCCTTCAGCTGTGTTGTACCACCCTCAGGGATGCGAGGGTTTTTATACTGAGGCAATGAAAGCTATGCAGCAGCATTAGGGCTGCTGTAAGCCTCATGTTAAAGAGCTGTTGCGACACTTATTGCCGCTTCCAACAGAACGTCAAGTAAAGATGGCTGTTGAGTGCTATGGGGTACTAGAAAATTGGAAATTGGGCTGTCATGAACCTGTATAGTGCTGTGGAGTTCCTCATAGTGGTCCGGTGTCTGATGGAGTTGAAGGGGGCCAGGATAATACTCAGGATAATAAAATGACCTTTGAAATTGACATCTACAAGGCCTCTCAGTCATCACGGTTCACAAGGAGCAACCATGTCAGACAAATGCGTTTGTATGAAGCGTACAGTCACAGGATTTCATTCCGTCCACCAAGTGGCCATAAGAACAGTTTCCATTTCTTCCATTTTTGTGTGTAAGGTTGATTGGATCATGGGATCATGGATATTACCGCTGCATTGATTGACACCGATGGCGCCCACCACCCACTACTTATTTAACATCAAAAACGATAAATTTACAATTGCATTAATGGTATCGAAAATTCGAGATCTTCTTGAAGGACAGGGAGTTACGAGTAATTACGTTTACATAATTCTCGTCTTTCATCATTCTCAGACCAGAAAAAAAGTGGTTTTACTTGTCTCCTGTTTATTCGTGGAAAGAAAATAGGGGCTGTGCAGCCCCCAAATGTAGTCTCGTTTGTGAAATTCATTAGCTTTTTTGTGATACTTTCGTGGCGGTGACCGAGTATAACGCTGCCGGACCGGCTGCCGCAATCACAGAAGTTTGAACCCAACAAAGGTCGGTCTCTTTTTTCCCTGGTTTATCGGTTGCAGATCTATAAGAGCATGTTTCTGATATGTTTGTCCCCTGCCTCCCATAAATTTATTAACAAGATTTTGTGTGTGGTTCTCTGTTTGTAGGAATGTTAGAGAGGCATGTCAAGTATCTACCTTAGACAGGTAGATTTTTTCAACCTGAGAGACCTATCAGAGCAAGTGTCTAACATGGTTATCATCATTTTCCTCCCTTGTATTAAGCTCCCATAAAATTGGTGGCAAGACTGGGTGCCGTTATCTGTTTGTGGGAATGTTGTAAAAGTTCATCAAATATTGCCTCACAAAGGCAGACGAACTTTATTGAACCCTTGAGACAACTACAAGAGCCAGTCTTTAACATGTTATTTTTACTTCCATCCAATCTCCTTGTGGAACAGGCAAAGACCCTTATCTGGTGTGAGGTGCGGGGTAGAGTATATTGACATGCTTACCCATGACAGTGCACAAGAAAATTAAATATGCTACCAGATGCACTACAACTACTTTGGATTAGAACACATAATTATGAGTACCTGCCACGCGATGCGATGGCCGGGTCGTGTGATGTGCTGTGGACGGAACATGCCGGCGATCGTTAAGTTAAATGCTGATTTGGGGTGTGACAAACTTGGGCTGAATTCGGCGAGCTCAACGCCCAGTCTGGTGCACTGCTGGAGCAGGCAACGTGGATGAGAAAGAAATGGCAAATTGAGATGATGGGTACACATGTACAATCTGATTCAAGGCATCTGCTTAAGATACGAGTAATAATCTTGGCCTTCAAATAATCAGACGTCGTCTGTAAGAGGGGATGCCTTCAGCATAGCTGCGGCCTTTTCGCCGATGCCATAAATGATGGCCTGCGAATCAGGTTAAAAGTTGAATATTGACGAATCAATACTGGTGATGCTCACCGAAGGATACGATCCAGGCTGTACAGGGATAATCGACCCATCTACGACGAAGATGTTCGTAGTTCCTATCATGTTGCATTCACGTTAGGACAAGAATACAGGTAGGGGAAAAGATGTACCCTTAACTCTCAAGTTCGCGTCCACAACACTACCGAAGGCTGCAGTTCCAAGAGGCTGCCACGCAACGCCCATAGAATCCTTGACGAATTGGGAGAACTGCGCGTCAGTTGTGATGGCAGCACCGGGCAACAGTTCGCCCGCAAGGAAAGGGGTCAGGGAGGCCTGGGTCGCGAATCTGCGCGCCCTTTGGGCAGCTTTGGTGAGGATATAGAGATCAAAAGGAGATTGGATACTAGAGCGAGCCTTAAGTTATTTGTATGAGTTGGCTGGAGGAAAGGAAGGGACATACAGGGCAAGGTCGATTGAGGGTGTAGCCGTTACATTAGCAGAGACGATGTGCTGTAAGCCGATGAACAACAAAAAACTAAAATCGAAAGACTGCACAACTCACGGAGGACCCGCGAGACATGGGGTGGAGCAAGATCGGTAAAAACGTGAGGCCAGTGAGGTTGGAGCTAGGAAAGCTCATGAATTCGACAATCACAGAATTGCTCAAGAACATGGCAATGAGTGCTTTGTGAGCATCGTCACTGAGACCGGGTGGAGCGGTCTGGAGGAGTCTGTAGGCGGTGATCCACTCAGTGGAGCTGAGGAGTGTACGGGGAGTTTCGTCTGATGAATAAATCAGAATGAATGACTTTCGAGGCAGACAAAAGTCACTGACAATTGTTGGGGAACTGGAAACTAGAGTCTGTGATACCTGGGATGACCGTTTATAGATTTAAAGAAATCGATGCGAGTTGAATATACCTGAGGCAAAAGCTGCGAGATATATCGTGGTAGGTTCTACGGATCAGTCGATGCCAAGTCAACGAGTTGAACATTTGGTCGATGGAATAAAGACACACGTTCACTAAGATTTTCACCAACGGCAGGTAGGTCGACAACCGTAGAAATGCCAAGGGGGTTGATGATCTATATTTCACGAAACAATCAGCAAAGATCGGGGACCCATAGAAGAATGGATTGACTTGGGGATTGCCGATACCGCTAAGCTCCAGGACCTGGGGCGTTCCGAAGACTCCCGCACTTAAGACAACTCGATCGCCGGACTAACGAGCGAGTTAACTTAGACTGATGACGAATGACATGAGAAGATGGACGCACAACGGTGAGTTTTTCTCCGGCAGCATTGATGTATTCAACACCGGTGGCAACCGCCTTCCCGTTCTTGGATTTTCCCCACAGGATACGTGAAACGGTCGCGTTGATCATAACCTGGAGGTTCGGGCGTGCGGCGTTGGGTCGATCTGCCGCAATCATAAGATGAGCGAAACCTGGGTATGAAGAAAGGTCGAGATATACAGTAGGAATTGGCTGAGTACGAGCGAGTCGAGTTCGGAAACATTGTCCTGGGAGTATATCAAATTCCTCTTGGGTTGCCGCCATTCTGGTCTATGCTTTCCGTCCCGCCGGCCTCGAGAACTGCGGGAATAACCCCTTTCTTCCAGATACTAAAACATATCAGTTATCAAGCCGACAATGATGATCGCCACACCTACTTATTAACGGGGGCTTGTTGCGAGTCGAAGATAGGTCCGCTTGTTCCATGGAACGACAGAATGCTCGTGAGACCTGCGGTCGCCGAAAAGTGCTCAGCCTAAAGGGTGTGTAAACAGCCGGCAACATCGCTGGGACAAGGTAATACGAACCGTCTTGATCGCAGCAGAAATACTGTTCCAGTTCCTGAATGGTGCTGGGTCAGTGATCGCGAAATTGAGAAATAAAACGCTATCTACCATCCAGTTGCACCGAAGGCCAATTCCCAAAGATCCAGGTCAATCTTATTAGGACGGGTGAACAACCCGCCGTTCATGGCAGATGAACCGCTAAAATGGGACGTGATATTCTCAGGCCTGAGACGAACATTTGGACGCACCCCAAGACTTTGCCTCTGGGCTCAGCGATGATCTGGTTCGACGCGAATTTCAGAGGTAGAGATGTGTAGTTCCAGTCCACAGAACTTCCAGGGAGGGCTTCAATTGAGGAATAGCTGAGGTTAGCGATATTGGGACTAGGCATCAGATTCAGACGCAGATTGAAATGGACGTTATTACTCTGGACGCACTTATTAAATCCACTGGAGAAAGAGTAGTTGAGAATGGTTTGCAGATTGATTGTCGTGTCACGCACTCCGATCCTGCTTCCAATACAATGACAGTGTTCGCGGCATTCTCAGAAACTGGGCGCAGTAACGATTAGGATTGACGCGAGATGATGAGAACTAGAGGGCCTACGCCGCGTGGCAACAACCAGGCCTGAAATTTTGAGGACCAATGGTCGAATTAACATCAGGAACAAACACTTGTCTGGGTAGCGCTGGTAGCGCTACCAAGACAAGTGTTTGTTCCTGATGATGGGGAAAAAATGACTGATACATACCAGCAGTCCCTCCTCCGACGACCAAGTAGGTGGTTTTCACAACACGAGATCCAGAAGTTCGAGCAACCAAGTGAGACGCCAGAAACAGAACGGAAAAAACAACAATGTGGGAGATCGTCATTGTGAGTGGCGAGGGGTCCAGAAGGCTCGATCGATTATATATAGAGTATACCTGCACGAGGCAAATCAGGCACCGGCATTCAAAAAAAAGATATAGGGTTGATTTTCTTTTTTTCGACCTGATCGGCGATAGTGCTGCCGCGACGGGTCGAGGCCCTCCGAGTTCATTTGATGCAATTTTCTTTCAGCTCTCAACACTCCCTGCACTTCCAGCCCTTTGGTGGGGCCATGGTGGCTCCTAAATACTCAGTTTTATTTGTAGACCCATTGGATGCACCGATTCCACCGTGGCGCGCGAAAAAAATCATAAGAATGAATTCGGTTTGCACCTTCCGAAACCGCGCAAAGTAGCAAAAGACATAGATACTTAGAAGCTTGTCCAAACTAAACAAGGCCTAGTGAAGGACGAGTGAAAAACCTGCCCATTCGAGGACCTGCTGGGCGTCCTTGCATTCTTTCTTGTGATTACCCCAATCCTTGGCCTGGCAGTCCTATACTAATGTTCAGGAACGTCCTCACAAGAACCGCACCGAAATTCCGACGCACCTTGCTGCAATAGCACAGCCTACACCTGGAACACTTCAGTGTTGTATTTTTCCTGCACACTAGGGGTGCTCAATTCTTAGGTCGACCCGGTCAGGTCGTTTAAAATAATTAAATAATCTGTCAAATTTCAAACTCCGACATCGATTGATTGTGTCGGTCTTTACAACATCTTTGCCACACATCCTATGCCTCACACAACCAAAGCTCAGACCCAAGCAGACCTATTGTTCATCTGAAAGAATCTACTTGCTATATCCACTGTCTTGGAGGATCTGGACCATGACGAGGCAGATGACAACGATGAGGCCGATCCCTCTTCAATGATAACAATGTCACAGGCAGAATGCAATGGATAATGCTGGTAGTGAGAAACTTAATACAGCTTAGACAATGCAGAATACGACGGTGTGAGATGGTGCTAGACGACAAAGAAGAGAAGTGGAGAAGTGCTTGAGAAGTGCTTGTGGTCTCTCATGACCTCTTTTCCAAGGCACAAACTACATGCTTGCAAATCCCTTAGTTTTATTCAAACTGTGCGGCAATGTCGAGGGTGATTCAGGCAACCTCTTTGTCCAGTTCAAGAATAAAACATTCAACGGGTCACTACTTGTACACCGGGATCGGCTCCTGCCGGACAGGTTCAGCATGACCCTTCTCAGAGTTGCACTTTGTCCGTTCTTGGACTTGCCTTGCGAGGTCGGAGTATAATCCATTTGCAAAATGATGATTACTACGGCGGATTTCAAAGCATTCGATCAATTTGAACAAGGTCCCGACTTTTCGGAGGAAAAAAAATCTGATAAATTGAGAAAAAATTATTGCCGCAATAAAAAAGGT
This sequence comes from Mycena rebaudengoi, assembly GCA_029282285.1. Lineage (NCBI taxonomy): Eukaryota > Fungi > Basidiomycota > Agaricomycetes > Agaricales > Mycenaceae > Mycena > Mycena rebaudengoi. The sequence continues at coordinate 76,928 of JARJCX010000259.1, forward strand.
AGCGCGCGACGCATGACGTTCGAATTGAATGAAGTAGTACAGTAGGCATTCGTACCATCAATAGGCATCACTTAATGCCTATGCTACTAAGTTTATAAAGTTGTATGTATTCGGGGACTGTGCTATGGCCTCTAGGGCTCTACAGGTCTCCATGTGAGGATATGCTCTAGGCAAGCTATAGGTATATAGTATGAAGGAAAAAGGGAAGAGATGAAGGGAAATGGCTACGTGCTCCCCTGGCTCTGCGCCTCAAGAGCAAACGGGCAGTCTCGTCCCACAGGAGCTATGAACCCCGAGTCTTTACAGACTCCGTCATACCGCAATGAGGTAAAGCGGGGGACGACGAACTAACACGTCAGGGGCACGCCAAAAAAACGCTAAATCGAGAATATAACAAAAGTCGGCCCTGCATCGCAATTGCGATTAGTATTTAAGCACTTCCAATCGTTGCACAAAAACTCACAGTTGCCGTGAAAACCTGTTCCACGTCGGCCTGCGTCTGAGTTTGGCACTGAGCGATCGCTGTCTGCCGCACTTCGAGTCGCATCTGCTGCACTTCGAGTTGCACTTGCTGCACTTCGACCCGCAGCGTGGAGGCAACCTGGGTAGAATTCAACCATGTGCCTCCAACGAGAAAGAGATAAGATAGGAAGGATCGAGCACGCACCGAAAAATCATGATACTGCTCGTCTAGACGGGCTTTGATGTTTCGCACCCTCCGCTCGTTCTCCGGGAGGTGCGCGATGCGCGAAACGCCGCCCGTGAGCGTGATGGCCTCCATGCTAATTCGAATCTCTTCAAGCATGCTGGATGGCCATTACGGTCTACTACGGTGAAAATAAGGAGGGCAGAAGCGCACAGTGTAAATCGCTCGATGCTCCGCAACATGGCCGGGGGGATCTTGGTGCCGTCGGGGACTGCGTCAGCGATGACATTAATGATCTCCTGCGTCCGCAGCGCGATGTCGCGCGCGTCGGTCTTGGAGTGCTTCGCGCGCTGTTCAGAGAACGGCCAACGTTAACCTCATGCAATATATAATCTCTCAGTGCACACCTCGGCGATCGCCCACAACGCAACCACGCCGCCGACGACGCTCTTCAGCGGCGGGAACGCATCCGCGGATTCCTTCAACGCGCATAGGGAGGTCCATAAAATGTCGGAGAATGTGCTGCCGTTGCGTGAAGAGGTTTCATTCGGGGGCTTCAGTTTCGCCTTGCGGCGGAAGCGAAGGCGCTCCATGGCAAGCCTTCAGCTGTGCGTACCACCCTCAGGGAGGCGAGGGTTGTATAGACAATGAGGCTATGCAACAGCATTACTAAGGGCTGCTGTAAGCCTCATGTTAAAGAGCTGTTGCGACATTTATCGCTGCTTCCAACAGCACGTCAAGTAAAGATGGCTGTTGAGTGCTATGGCCCGACTATCCTTATCCTCACTGTACGCATCCACCTCCCTCTCGCGCCGCACAATATCCTCGATATCCCAATTGCGCACCGACTTTTCTTTCCTCAACGCTTGCCGAGCTAAGTCTGGATTCATCACGTCTCCGGCTTGCGACGCGTGTGGCGCCCCTTACGAAACAAGGGCCCACTTCCTCCTCGCCTGCCCAGCCTGGGACGCCCACCGCCCCCCCCTCTACCGAGCGTCGATGGAAGCCGGGTCCTTCGGGAACCTGCACCTTCCCACCATCCTCAACGACCAGATCCTATTCAAACCCGTCGCCAAGTTCATTGAAGCCACAGGTCGGTTCATTTAAGATACGATTACTTTACCTTACTTCCCTATATAATATTCCCTCACTCCCTCTCTCCCTTTCTTCATTATACAGTACATACTTACTTAATACTGGACGCACTACCACATCCCGATAACTCCCACCTCGATGAACCTTTCCTCACCACGATTGTTACCTATGAATTTACCGTACGTACCTCTCCTTACATATTTTTCCCGCTCATGCTCATCAATTCTTTTCATCATATTATTCAGACTACGTATTAAAACAGAACGACATTTACCCATACCACGCTACATACCGTACCCCCTCTATGGACTGCTGTCATAGCCGTAATAGGCCTCATACAGTAACTAAAATGAAATTCAAATCAAGCTATGGGGTACTGGAAAATTGGAAATTGGGCTGTAATGAACCTGTACAGTGCTGTGGAGTTCCTCATAGTGGTCCGGTGTCTGATGGAGTTGAATGGGGCCAGTGACCCTTGAAATTGACACCTACAAGGCCTCTCGGTCATCACGGTTCACAAGGAGCAACCATGGCACGCAAATGCGTAGAGGATTTCATTCCGTCCACCATAAGAACAAGTTTCCGTTTCTTCCATTTTTGTGCATGTGAAGGTGCGAAGAGAGAGAAGGTTGATTGGATCATGGGAGCATGGATATCACTAAGATATCACCGCTGCATTGATTGACACCGATACTACTTATTTAACATCAAAAGCGATAAGTTTACACTTGCATATCAAAAATTCTTGAGATCTTCTTGAAGGACCGGGCCACCTCGATTCGAGAGCCTGAACCCATTCAATCTCAGGCGCCGAAAAGCCTGAAGCGATCAAATTGGCTCCAATCGAAACCTGCCCATTCGAGGACCTGCTGGGCGTCCTTGCACTCTTTCTTGTGATTGCCCCAATCTTTGGCCTGGCAGTCCTATACTAATGTTCAGGAACGTCCTCACAAGCACTGCACCGAAATTCCGACGCACCTTGCTGCAATAGTACAGCCTACACCTGGCACACTTCAGTGTTGTGTTTTTCCTGCACACTGCGCAACAGCCCTGATTTTTCTTCATCCTGTCTCCTATCTCAAAGAGTTTTTGAAGGCCGCACGGAATAACCTGTTATTTAAGGTGAACACATACGCATAGCATTGAGATGCTCCTGCCCCAAGTACCTTGACGGTGTTCGCGACCTCCACACGGATTCCGTTTTGCCCATCAGCAAAGTGATGGTAGGTCGCATACATAATGCACATCGTATACCCATCCTTGCATTCCGCATAGATGCGCGGAAACTGCGAACGATCGGCGATGTTGAAGGTGACAAGGCATTCCACCCCCTCCCTGTCGACCACCTTGTACATAGGTCGTGCAGGATACGGCGCCTGGTTTTTTATCTGCGCAAGGAAACACCAGTGGATCGCGAAGGATCCATTGTCCGGTCGGAAGTACCGGCGGTTGGAAATCCCACTGAGCTCCTTCGGTAGGTCGTTGAGGGCGGGGAAGTGCAACTGTGGAAGAAAGAAGATGACCAGGAGCGCCAGGTTTTAGTTCCAGGCAATCCGGCGGACATACCTCGTTATGAAGATCAGGGTATTCCGACTCGGTGGTCATCGGGAGTGTTCGGTTCATAGTCGGTCAGATACAACTTGAAGGATTTGCTGGAGAGCAGTTTGGTGGGTTGTGCGAGTCTGGAAGATGGGGCGATGAAGGGGCGATTGGCTGGAGCTCGGGCGCCAATGTGAGTTATTTTAACTCTCGGAAATGAGCGAAAGTCATAGATCGAACCACGTTGTGCACAGGTTGTCCGGAACTGGTAAACGGTTGCTCCTTCGCAGTTCAGGATCTGGGCCAGGATAGTCATTATGACAAAAAAGGAGAGTCGGAGAAAAGAATTCCAGATGTATCATCATCCAAGCAAAATATACAAAGAAGAAATGAAGAAGTAGACAGAGAGACTGAGATAGTAATCAAAAGCGAGAAGCACAAAAAGTACAACCGGGAGTATACGAAGTGCCTACCAGAGTCGGCGGTCAGCAAAGCGCACGACAGACACACGGCTCGAAGACGACCCAAGTGGAACCCACACTGGAATATTCAACGCACATTAGAATGAGAACCGGGGCGAAGAAGAGAACAAATACGCACGCGTCGCAGGCAATCCATGTCACATCCAGAGACGAGAACGAGAACACAACTGGTGAAAAAGCTGCTCGGTGTCGAGAAGAGTCAGGCATCCCCGACGATTCTCATGGCCGCACCGCCAGCCTCCTTTGCGAAGTCGATTTTTTCCCCTGTCGTGGTGTGTATATATGGTTTGCCGTTGCCGCTGCGTTGACCGCTTCTACTGGCCGTCGAGTTGCTGCGGGTCCGTCAGCGCCAGCTGATTCTCAACCGAGTCGAAGGAGGGCGAAGATGCGAAGAACGGTATTAGATGAGATGCTGTGTAAGGAGAGTAGTCAGATCGTGTTCGATGAGATGAAGTTGAATTATACATACAATTTATCTGCCCCTCCGTCGGGCGTGTGCATTGGCTTGGCATTGGCCTTGATGCGCACAACCAGCTGGAATAGAGCAGGGATCTGTGCGCGGACATTAATGGGAAATTCGAATTACATAAAAGAAAGAGACGCACCAGACGAAGTCGAACGTAGTCGGCGATCGCAGTGGCTATGATAATCTGGAGGAATATTCGTCAGTGACGTGTGCCAGCAGAAAAACAAAATGAACGCACCAGCTGATACCCGAGAGGGAGGGAATCCCAAGTAGGACCCCGGCGTCCCCGGATAACGCCAAATTTGACCCATTGAGCCGCACAAAGCCGAAGTCGCATCCAGGTCGAAGGCAGCCGCCAATAAACATCGCGCAATTGGTGGTAGATCCCGAGATAATCCGCGTGTAGGATAAGGCGCTTGGACGCGATGAGCGCGAGCGCGAAGAGGGCGATGGTGCGCATGCGGCGGTTGCGGATGAGCCAGGACAGAACCGTCTTGACGAGAGGGAGAAGAATAGCGAGGACGGCGTGGAGTACAAACACCAGGACGAGTGTGGATGTTGGCCCTGTAATGATCTAACGGAATGGTGAAAACGTGCAAAGACGATGGCGGAGAAATGAGACTTACGAGCTTCTCCAAGGGCGAAAACGAATGACAGAATGAACGGAGGGCGACCGAACCACGAAGACGCAATATCCAGGAAATGAGGTATGCAGGGTGCCATCCTTGTACATCGCCCACAGCTTGGGTTTATTGTGGTCCTCAAGATAGATGTTGATGCAGGACGGAATGAGGAGTAGAGGGGATATCATGGGGAAAGACAAGAAGATAATCGTATTGCACATGTCCAAGAAGTGCTCTTGACCCGCTGGCCCCACCAGCATACTTCTGTGGTAGCGGATTTTGCGGTGGACTTCTTAGCTGATATAGCGCAGGGAGAAGATCGGGAGGAAACAAAGCGAGATCGTGAGGAAAACGACGACCACGACTCGGAGACCCGTGGACTACGGAATGTCCAAGGCCCCAGAGACGGAAGACCGCTGAGCTGTGGTTGATGGCGGACGAAGCGAGGACAGAAACGACACTCCCGGAGAGATGGAGACCTTTTCTGAAGATGTAGACAGGGCTAAAGCCAGAAGAAATAATGCCAAAAGGAGAACCCAAAAGAATGACCGGCGTCGAAGCCGCTTAGAATCGCTCTCGGAGCCAGTGTCACCCGGTGGAGGGGGAGGGGGTTGACCGGTAGCAAGAGGTACTTTTTTAGGCGAGAATGCTGAGCTGATGTGGTTATTCGCACTGGAATCGGACGAGCAGGTGGCCAATCGGTTGTATGGGTAAAGCATCCTTTTGCGCCGAGGGTGCCGGCGAGGCTGGCGAGGATTACGATAAAAGAACCCAAAAGAAAGAATGAAGCCGATGATGAGGTACTGCTCGATGGGACACATCTCGTGAGCAGGAGAGTGACCGTCGCTGTCCGGGTTGCGTCGTAAAAGCCAGTCTTGAGGGCAGTGGGAGCTTTGAAGTCGAGACCAGAAACGACGAAGACGACGGAGATTTGCGCTGCGACAAGGAAGGCACCGAAGAAGCGGCTGGAGAGGCTGAGCATGTTGTGGTTCGGGATCAAGATGCAAATTTGATGTCAACCACGGACCAAACACATGCCAATAAACGCGTCTCTTCTCTCCTCCTCCCCACCACGACAATGTGAGTATCCCATCGTTTACACGTTTACACACTCGCCGGTACTAGTTCGCTCGCGAAAATATATCCGCTCAGAAAGCACCTATATTCTTCCCGTTCCCCATTCGGATACTTTCAAGATGCTCGGGGACAATCCCCTGTAAAAACCTTCGCCCCAACCTCCGCAGATATGGCGTTGAATGTCAGGTCGTGAAACCTGTACCACAAATCGTACGCTGCGCGGGGGGGATCAGAGCACAGATAGGTGATCACGTCGATGTACGTCGCCTCCCCGCCGCAGATGCTCTCGAAGCGCTGGGTTTCTGCCCAGTAGTCGAATCTGATGCTTTTCTCGCCTGGGGGTGTATATGCGATAGGTTTCGGCCCAGGACCAATGTACGTGAACCGAAGCGCGCCGGGTGGCGCGTCGAACATCGTCAATGTCTCATTGAATGACGCGTCGCCGAGGGAGGCTGCGCGCGTGGCACCGGGGACGTTGTCTGTGCCGGTGGTGCTTGTGACGACGGTTCCCGCCTGAATACACATATCATAGAATGTCAGAGAGAGCTGCTCAGAGGGGAAGAGCAGAGGCTCTGTGTACGCACATTCCAAAACGCGTCGAAAAAAGAGCCGGTGATATTCGTGAACTTCTGCAGGTGGCCGTCGTAGCGGTAGCTATTTTGCACGAAGGTGGGCTGAAATCCCTTGGGACATGAGGCGTCGCCGCCGAAGGGGATTGAGCTATGCGCATGGGCCGTGGTAGCAAAAAAGAGCAGAGCAGCAGCCGCTGTGAACGCTTTCGCAAAATGCATTTGGCGGTAGCTAGAGGTAGCACGAAGCTGGGGAGACAGCAGGGCGTCTGGGTATTTGTACGATCCTTGCTCCGTTCCACTTTTAGAAACTTGCCGTTACATTTTGCATTATGCTATACCTGGAGTTTAAGCTTAAGTGGCGTCCTGGGGGCTGTCAAAGGTTCTGGTCAGAAGGTTTCTGTTAGTCTCTCCTAGCCAGACGCTTTAACAAATGAAGCTCGTACCTCGCTTGTTAAATCTGTAGCACGTAACACTTAAAGGCTCGCCGGGGCGCGAAGTTTGAGAACGCTTGCCTACGATACGTGCCCCTCAGCACCCTTATGTGCGATCTGCGTCGCTTCAACAGGCATCAACATGTGCAGTGATTTGAAGTCAATATTATTCATGTACATATAGCTTCGACATAACTGTAGAACATTGTATACGGGAACCTACAACCGTGCGCTGTCGCGATACGACGAGGTCCAGAACCTTCTTCTGGTTCAAACATGATGACTTGGTTGAATATGACAGGCAGAGAAGGCGGTGGGAAGAGGAAAGCTAAACACAATCATGCCGGGGATGCATAGCAGAAGTTAGCGCGCCAGGCATCCCGTGGATAGGGGGAAAATATGCATAACCCAGGATTATCAGTGCATTGTGGATTGAGGTATTGTTGCGTAGATTATTAATAGCTCGGAGTCCGGTCCAAGAACTACACAAAGTGTGCGGGTGGACTACTTAGCGCGCGGCATCAAAAACAAAAGCAAACCCACTGGGTTAGTCTCAGAATCTGACATGTGGCTTGGGATACGCGAAAAAAATACACGCAGCGCGTATGTTTGAATTTTGAGTCAACCGTGAACCCTTGAATCAACCTCTCGACCTCGTTTGTAGCACTTGAACTTGAGGTTCAATGTAAACTCGAGTTTGGATGGTCGGGGAGTTGGATTTGAAGAGGCGGGCGACTTGAAAAATACCGCCGCGGCTAGCGGCGGCTTGAAGGAACCGATAGCAGTTGGCGACCGCAGCTTGGGGTCAGTTGCTCTCTAAAAAATCCAATACTTGAATGGCGCTCTTGAAAGTTCAGCAACGGAGACGCATTGGAGAGCGAGAACACGCCACGTCTGGCCACGTTATACAAAGGATGGATCATAGAATCATGAAGAGAGGCCCGATGGCCGAGCGGAGTTTAAAGGCTTCTTCGTCTATAGCTCTCATGTTACCTCAGAACCCCCTGAGAGTTGTGACAGGACTTCCTCATTATTTCACCCGCATTGCTGCCCTCGACTGCTACCAGCTCGCTCGCGAAAACATATCCACTCAGAAAGCACCTATATTCTTCTGGTCCCCATTCGAATACTTTCAAGATGCTCGAGGACAATCCCCTGTAAAAATCTTTGCCCCAACCTTCGCAGCCATGGCGTCGAATGTCGCGGCGTGAAACCTGTACCACACATCGTACGCCGCGCGGGGGCGATTAGAGCACAGATAGGTGATCACGTCAATGTACGTCGCCTCCCCGCCGCAGATGCTCTCGTAGCGGTGGGTTTCCGACCAGTAGTCGAATCTGATGCTTTTCTCGCCTGGGGGTGTATATGTGACAGGTTTCCCAGGACCAGCATACGTGAACCGAAGCGCGCCGGGCGGCGCGTCGAACATCGTCAATGTCTCGTTGAATGGCGCGTCGCCGAAGACGCCCGCGCGCGTGGCGCCGGGGACGTTGTCCGTGCCGGTGGTGCTTGTGATGACGGTTCCTGCCTGAATATACATATCATAGAATGTCAGAGAGAGCTGTTCAGAGGGGAAGAGTAGAGGTTGTGTGTACGCACATACCAAGACAGCTCGAAAAAAGAGCCGGTGATGTTCGTGAACTTCTGCAGGTGGCCGTCGTAGCGGTAGCTATTTTGCAGGAAGGTGGGCTGAAATCCCTTAGGACAGGAGACGTCGCCGCCAGAGAGGATCGAACCATGCGCGTGGGCAGTGGTAGCAAAAAAGAACAGAGCAGCAGCCGCTGTGAACGCTTTCGCAAGATGCATTTGGCGGTAGGCAGAGGTAGCACGAAGCTGGGGAGACAGCAATCTCTCTGGGTATTTGTACGATCCAGAAACTTCATGCTCGCTGCCAGCTTCTTCACGATGATGGGCAGGTGTTCTTGATGGCTGTCGCTATTTTGCACGGAGCTGTGGTGATGAAGGGGCGATTGGCTGGAGCTCGGGCGTCAATATCAGTTATTTTAACTCTCAGAAATGAGCGAAAGTCATAGGTCGAACCACGTTGTGCACAGGTCGTCCGGAACTGGTAAACGGTTGCTCCTTCGCAGTTCAGGATCTGGGCCAGGATACTTACTATGACAAGAAAGGAGAGTCAGAGAAAAGAATTCCAGATGTATCATCATCCAAGCAAAATATACAAAGAAGAAATGGAGAGGTAGACGGAGACTAAGAAAATAGTCAAAAAAAGTACAAAAAGTACAACCGCGGGTATATGTATGCCCACCAGACTCGGCGGTCAGCAAAACGCACGACAGACACAGCTCAAAGACGACCCAAGCGGAGCCCACACTGGAATATTTAACGCGCATCAGAATGAGAACCAGGGCGAAGAAGAGAACAAATACGCACGCGTGGCAGGCAATCCATGTCACACAGAGACCAGAACCAGAACGCAACTTGAATGGAGGTGAGAAAGCTGCTCGGTGGCAAGAAGAGTCGGGCGTCCCCAACGATTCTCATGGCCGCACCGGCAGCATCGCGCGTGGCCCTCCGTTGCGAAGTCGATTTTTTTCCCGTCATGGTGTGTGTGTATGGTTTGCCGTTGCCGCTGCGTTGACCACTTCTACTGGCCGTCGAGTTGCTGTGGGTCTGTCAGGGCCAGCTGATTCTCAACCAAGTGGATGGAGGGCAAAAGAAGTAGAGAAGATATTAGAAGAGATGCTGTAGAAGAGAGAAGATAATGTCAGGTCGCGTGGGCAGATGAGATGAGGTTGAATTATACATACGATTTATTTGCCCCTCCGTCGGGCGCGTGCTTTGGCTTTGATGCGCACGACCAGCTGGAATAGAGTAGGGATCTGTGCGCGGATTTTAAAGGGAAGTTCAGATTACATAAAATACGGACACGTACGAGACGAAGTCGAACATAGGCTACGATCGCAGGGGCTATGATAATCTAGACCAACCTTCCTTAGCAGTGTGTGGGAGCAGTAAAAAAAACGGACGCACCAGCTGATGCCCAAGAGGGAGGGAATCCCAAATAGGGCCCCGACGTCCCCGGACGACGCCAAACTTGACCCATTGAGCCGCACAAAGCCGAAGCCGCATCCAGGTCGAAGGCAGCTGCCAATAAACATCGCGCAATTGGTGGTAGATCCCGAGATAATCCGCGTGTAGGATAAGGCGCTTGGACGCGATGAGCGCGAGCGCGAAGAGGGCGATGGTGCGCATGCGGCGGTTGCGGATGAGCCGGGACAGAACCGTCTTGACGAGGGGGAGAAGAATTGCGAGGACGGCGTGGAGTACAAACACTAGGACGAGTGTGGATGCTGGCCCTGTAATGATCTAAAGGAATGGTGAGAATGTGCAAAGACAATGGCAGAGAAATGAGACTCACGAGCTTCTCCAAGGGCGAAAACGAATGCCATAATGAACGGAGGGCGACCGAACCACGAAGACGCAATATCCAGGAAATGAGGCCAAGATCCAGTGTATGCAGAATGCCATCCTTGTACATCGCCCACAGCTTGGGTTTGTTATGGGCCTCAAGATAGATGTTGATGCAGGGCGGAATGAGGAGTAGAGGGGATATCATGGGGAACGACCAGAAGATAATCATATCGCACATGTCCAAGAAGTGCTCTTGACCCGCTGGCCCCGCCAGCATACTTTTGTGGTAGCGGATTCTGCGGTGGACTTCTTTTCTGATGTAGTGCAGGGAGAAGATCGGGAGGAAATAAAGCGAGATCGCGAGGAAAACGACGACCACGACTCGGAGACCCGTGGACCACGGAATGTCGGCAAGGGCCCAGAGACGGAAGACCGCTGAGCTGTGGTTGATGACCGACGAAGCGAGGGCAGAAACGACACTCTCGGAGAAATGGAGACCTTTTCTGAAGATGTAGACAAGGACTAAAGCCAGAAGAAATAATGCCAAAAGGAGAACCCAAAAGAATAACCGGCGTCGAAGCCGCTTAGAATCGCTTTCGGAGCCAGTGTCGCCTGGTGGAGGGGGAGGGGGTTGACCGGTAGCAAGAGGTACTTTTTGAGGCGAGAATCCTGAGCTGATGTGGTTATTCGCACTGGAAATCGGACGAGCAGGTGGCCAATCGATCGTTGTATGGGTAAAACATCCTTTTGCGCCGAGGGTGCTGACGAGGCTGGCAAGGATTACGATGAAAGAACCAAAAAGAAAGAATGAAGGCAATGATGGGGCACTGCTCGATAGGACACATCTCGTGGGCAGGAGAGTGACCGTCGCCGTCCGGGTTGCGCCGTAAAAATCAGTCTTGAGAGCGGTGGGAGCCTTGAAGTCGAGACCAGAAACGACGACGACGGAGATCTGCGCTGCGACGAGGAAGGCACCCAAGAAGCCTTCGAGGCCCTTGGAGGAGAGAGAGACGAGGCTGGAGAGGCTGAGCATGTTGTGGTAAAGGATCAAGATGCAAAGTTAGTGTCAGCCACACCGACCAAACACATGCCAATAAAACGCGTCTCGCAGTCACGTGGCCGTATCTTCTCTCCTTCCTCCCACCACGACAATGTGAGTATCTCATCGTTTACACACCCGCCTTTACTGAAATCTCGTTTACAGCCATCATGTTACCTCTTTATCAACTGGGAGTCGTGGCGGGACTTTCTCTTATTATTTCACCCACATTGCCGCCCTCAACTGTTTCTACCAGTTCGCTCGCGAAAATATATCCACTCAGAAAGGACTTAAATCTCTACAATTCCCCTCCACCTCTCCGCCGCCATCCACGTTGCCTCCCCTCCCAGAAATATCGTTCTCTTAACGAGACGGAGACATGCGGTTCGTACAACCCGCCGCTATCTTGTTATTACCCCACTTAAATTATTCCAGAGGCGACGGAGCTGCTGGCCTGGTACGCCACACTTCCCCCGACGCCCGTAATTGAGCTTTCTCAGGTCGTCGACCCTGCCAGTAAGCTCATCCTCTCTGCCTCCATCCTCTCCTCACGATGGATTCCTGCAGGCGCCTTTTCGTTTATTTCGTGGATCGTGTGGCTCTTTTCACGAGCTGAATTCTGGGTTGTTTTTCCGATTGTAATTGGACTCGGGGTGTGGATATCTATGAAGTCTGCGCGTCTGCGCCGCTTTGTGTTTGATCTTTTCATGAACTATTACCACGCACGATCCTGGGGGCCGCCGCTACTGCTCCCCGCTGAACCGACACGGGACGCCGATAAGCGTGATGCTGCGGATGGGGCAGCCGTCGCCTTGGGTCCTCGTCAGCTTCCCCTCCCTGCCCCTGTACCGCCCTTCCTTCGCCCGCGCACCCCCAAACCATCCGCACCCCGTCCCAAAACTCCCGTCCGCACACGTCCGCCCCCCGTTTCGCCTGCCCAGCCCCCAAGACGATATCGCGTGGAGGCAATGCCGTCTGATAGCGAGAACTCGACGACCGATTCCGATGACGGCTCGGACGACCTAGCCGACGACGAGGCAACCCTGATTTTGGCCGGAGCCCCCGTCCCTTGGGCTCCTCCTCGCCCAGCGACACCGCATTCGCTCATGCGCAGGTCATCGGTCGCGTCCCTCCGGTCTCGGCGCTCCTCAGTCAGCGCACGAGCAGAGGAGGAGGAGCCCGAGACACGCTTGCCTCGCGCGCAGGATGACCAGGTCGCGGCCGTCGGGAACTCAGGTCAGGTAGCGCGTAGGAGCCCGACCGACGTTCCCCTCCGCCCAACGACGCCCAGTCGTATCAGGTCCAGGACGATGTCGGCGCAAGGGTCTTCCGGGGGTCCGCACTCCTCGCTTCACCGCCCAACCATCGAATATGCCCAGGGTCAGGGTCCGATACACCTGCGGCGCACGCAAGCAGCGCAGCACTCGGCTAGAAGCCCGGACGACGTCCCCCTCCGTTCGCGTCGCTTCTCCGCTGGTGCGCCACTAGGCACGCTGACCGTCGTGGAAAGTCAAGAGCGTATCGCGGAAGTTGTAGCGGCCACCCGTGCGGCGGCCGAGCGCCTAGCGCGGGCGACTGCTGCGCTTCGTGCCGCTCTGGAAGGCGAGCGTGTCCTGCACAAACGGTCGGCGGAGGACATTCGCGCCGCGAAGGAGAACGACGATATCTGGGTCCGAGCCGCGGAGCTCGACCGGATCCGTGACCGCGCTTCTTCGAAGATGGGTTTGGTCCCTCTGGCGAGCAGGGGGCGCAACTAGGACATTGGAGTTTGAAACTACTATTGCATGATTCAATCTAGAGATTTCAGACGACTTAGCATATACATTCCTGTATCACTACCCACCCATTCATTGTACCTAGCCCGACACACTAGCCTGTATTCCTACTATCCCCCACATTGTATCGCCAGAATTACATTTATTGTCATGAACGTTCATTGGGTTTGTCAATGGCAAATACACTCTCGCTGACCGACTGAAGCGAAAACACAGGCTCGTCGGTATTAATCTGATTCAAGCTAGCGATGCCAAATTTCTTCGAGTCAATTCAAGCGTGTGCTTCGTCGGATTCGACACAGTATAGTATCGATCGAGTATTTGCAGAAACAGCGCGAGACTAGCTATGCTCAAGGACAATCCCCCGTAAAGATCTTCGCGCCAACCTTCGCAGACAAGGCGTCGAACGTCGTCTGATGTCCTCTATTCCATAAATCGTACACCTCGCGAGGGCGATTAGAGCATAGATATGCGAGTACATCGATGTACGTCGCTTTCCCGCCGCAGATGCTCTCGTAGCGATGGGTTTCCGCGAGGTAGTCGAATCTAACGCTCTGAGTCTCGCCGGGGGGTGTATACGTGAAAGGCGCCCCCCCTGGACCTGAGCCAAAGAACGTGAACCGCAGCGCGCCCGGCGGAGCGTCGAACTTCGTCAGCGTCTCGATGAATGGCTGCCCGGCGAATAGTCCCGCACGCATCGCGCCGGGGATGTTGTCGGTGCCGGTGGTGTTTTTGATCACTGTCCCCAACTGGGAACATGGCTGTCAGCCAATGCTCAAGGGAGGGAAACAGAGGTTGTATACGCACATACCAAGTCTTGTGGAAAAAAGAGCCAGTGATGTTCGTGAATTTCTGCAGGTGGCCGTCATAGCGGTAGCTATTTTGCACGAAGGTGTGCTGTGATCCCTTGGGGCAGGGGACGTCGCCGCAGGGGGAAATGGCGCCATGATGGGCGTGGGCAGTGGCAGTAAACCACAGCAGAGCCGCACTGAGTACGGTGAGCGTTTTCGCGAGATGCATTTGGCGGTGGGGCTAGAGGTAACTCGGAGCTGACTTGTACGATCCCTGCTCGGCTCCAGTTCTTGCTCCTGCGGCACCACTGTGCAAAGAATTCGAGCCGAATACTTTTCCTTAGCTCAGGAGCACCAGCACGTTTTGTCAGTTAGGGTATTTGTTAGCCCGTTTGGAGGCAGTAGCGTGGATGATGAAACGGAGGCAAGCCCGCAGAAATGCATGGTGGAATGGATTCTTGATTTTTGGGGTTTCACTTCGTGATTCCACTGGCCGCAGGTCTTGAAGAGCTGATCCCGCAGACACCGCCGTGCTAGTCGAAACAAGAGATTCTCGTCAGCAGTCAAAATTCCAAGTCACAACTCACTCAAACAGCTAAAAAGTAATAGTTGTTCCTCAAACCCACTAGTTATACACATCATCAGCTCGGTTCTATTGTAAATATCGCACATTCAGGCCCGCAAGAAACTATGATGAAGAGAACGGAGAGAAATAAGAGACTCGACAGCAAGATAACTAGGTAAGACTACACACAACAAGTGACAGGCTGACGCGCAGATGAAACGCGCCTCATAAACGCGCCGCATCAGCGCGACAACACTACTATATCGACACCGTGCTCGGCTCCTTGGTCGGCCCCGCGCCAACCGCCGAGTCCGCGCCACTGCTGACGGCCCCGCGCTCCTCGAGCGTCATGCCCGCGACCTGCGCGACCAGGATCGCGTTCGCCACCGCGTCCCCCCTTGCGCGGTCCTTCTCCTTCCCGCCCGCAGCGCCGCCCGTCGTCGGCCGCCGCACGGTCTTGGGGTGGAACTGCTGCTGCTGCTGCTCGCCGTGGTGCTGCACCAGCGCGCTCCCGCCTCCGCTCGCCTGCGGGTGCGGGTGCGCCGCGGGCGGTGTGGGCGCCATGACGATGGAGCGCGTGGAGGACGAGTTCGTCCAGGCGCCCACGACGACGGGCGTGCGCTGCTTCTCCGGGGCGGGCGCCGCGGGGCTCGCGGACGTCAGCGGCGGGAACTCGGTCAGCGGAGGCGGGGAGGACTGGGCGCTCGCGTGGTGCTGCTGCTGCTGCTGCTGGAGGTGCACATGCAGCTGCGAGGGCTGCATGCTGTCCTGCTGCAGCTGCTGCTGGCGCAGGGAGCTTGCGGAGAGGGCGTGTGGTGAGGAGGTCCCGCTTGAGGGGTTGGTGGAGCTGTGGCCGTTGAGGGACCGGGGCTGCGGGACGGGCGACATGTTGCGCGAGCTGGTCAACGAGTCGTGCCGCGGCGCATGCAGGGTCGGATTCGGGCGCAGCCCCACCGCCCAGTCTGGCCGCGCAGGCAGCGGGTGATGCTGCTGCGATGAGGTCGTCGACGTGTATGTCCGCCGAGAAGAAGACGACGTTGTGGAGGACGACTGCGCGAGTAATCAGTTTCCGAGGGACACGCACATCAAGAAAAACTCACCGCTACGCTGGATACATCGTCACAATTGGACGAGCTCCCACTCGTCGTCCGGTTCCCTGAGCTCCCCCGCCGGACGCTCATCCCCACCCCAATGCCCCCGCTCAGCCGCGGCCCCACCGCATCGCGCATCAAGGGCGGATAGCCCGACGCCGCCCCACCCCCGCTCGAGGGAAAGTCCACCGGCGG
This sequence comes from Mycena rebaudengoi, assembly GCA_029282285.1. Taxonomy (NCBI): domain Eukaryota; kingdom Fungi; phylum Basidiomycota; class Agaricomycetes; order Agaricales; family Mycenaceae; genus Mycena; species Mycena rebaudengoi. Next base: position 92,687 of record JARJCX010000259.1, read on the forward strand.
GCCACCCACCCCCGGCCCATAGCTCCACGCCGAGCGCGGCGGCGGCGGCAGCGTGCCACTGCGCACCTGTGCCTTCCCTCCATTATTATTATTATTATGCCCATTAACACCATTTGCTCCCCGCGGATTCCGCCCATTCGCATTCGCATGCCCGTTCACGTTGCCGCGCCCATTCCCGGCCCCGCTCCCACTGCCATTCGTGCGCGGTCCGTCGTATTGCCCGGGCGCAGGATGCGGCGGGCCCATGTACGGCGGCATTGGGAGGTGCCCGTGGTGCGGCGGCGGGGGATAGTACCCCGGCGCATAGTGCGCCGGCGGGGACGCAGCGGTGGGCGTCCCGTCGTACAGCGTATATGGCGTAGGCGCGGACGCCGCGTGAGCGGGCGGAGACATGCTGAACCCCGGGTACTGCTGCATCGGCGGCGGCGAGCCGTTCGGCGGCCCATTGTGGTGGTGGTGTTGGTGTTGGTTTTGGCTTTGGTTCGGGGGCTGTGGCTGCCCCTGACCGTTCTGCGGGGAATATGGGGCCCATGCGTAGGGGTTGGAGTACGCGTAGACCTCGGGGTCGGAGCCGGGCGTTGGGGGGTGTGAGTAGGGGTAGGGCTGGTAGTAGGGGTACGGCGCCATGTAGGGCTGTTGCGGTTGTTGCTGCTGCTGCTGCTGCTGCTGCTGCTGTTGCTGGGCGTGCGGTTGCGCAGAGTAGGGGTAGTACTGTATGGGCGCGGAGGGCTGGAAGGTGGGTGCCGGGTGCGTGTGGGCATGGGGCTGGTCGTAGGAGGGCACGGAGACGGAGATGGGGCCGTTCGGAGGCGGCTCGTAAAGGGTGGGATACTTGAACGCGGGGGAGGGCGCGCGGGAGTTGCGGGAGGAGGAGGAGCCGCTGGAAGACATGAAGGCGGGTGCGGAGCTGCGCAAGGAGCGTGAGGAGGAGGAGGAGGAGTTGGCCCGGTTCGGGGGCTGCTTCTTTATGACAGACGGCGCCGACCACTCGCTCTCGGTGGCAGGCGAGCCGGGGTCGTCGCTGGGGTTGGTGGAGGAGTCGGAGACCATGGATGCAGAGGACGAGGCTGAGCTGGCGGTGTCTTTTTGGTCCTTTTCCTCAAAGTCTATGAAGATGCGGGAGCGGGCCTCGTTGTATGCGGCCGTGCGCTCCTCGATTGTTCTGGGCTTTTTGCTCGCACCGGCAGAGCTGCGCCCACCCATGCTGCCGGTCTCTGAAGCATCCACATCGGATACTTCGCCGTCGTCGCCTGTCACAGACCCGGTTTGTGAGCGGGGGGTGCGCATCATTATTTTAAATTTGAGCGGCGCTTCAGCGGGCGCTGGCGCAAGTTCCGCCAACCGACGAGGAGGTCTGCCGCCAATCAGTGCCCCGTTTACGATACACATCGCGTGGAATACATACATTCGACTTTCTTGGGTAGCCAGGACGCTGATGGCCTTGGTGGCCGGGTCGGTCTCTGGCACAAGACCATAGTAAGCCGAGCAGCGATGGACGAGCATGCGCTGATAAGAGGTGGCCGGTGAGAGATCTACACGCTGTCTAGAATGGGTCCGATCGTTGATTAGACCCTCCATGAGCTCGCCCAGCTTGAGGACATATATTCTATCCTTGCTCGCAAGAGCCTCAAGGATCTGGGGGTCGATTTCAGAGGGGGGAGGCGCGTCCACAGGCTGTAAGAGGCTTGTGACGCTGGAATTTGAGCTGGAGGATGCGGGGGGCGACATGATGGTGACGGGCAAAGGAGAATTGGGTCTCATGGGTACATCTGCGGAGTGTATCAGCATAAGGGCAGACAGTGGGCCAGTGAACCAACCTGTAGACATGGCGCAATACACTGGGGACGGCGGAGGATTTGCTACAAATGGATTGGGCACGACATGGGCGGAAAGGGCAAAACGGGCGCGCAAGCCAAATACAAGCAATATCTGATCGTGGGAATCTTGTCACCCTTGCCGGCCGCTGCCATGTCCGATTTATTCTACTCTCACTCTGCTCTGCCCTGGCTCATTCCGGCTCATGCTTTCCGAGAACCAGCACCATCCGGAAATTTACCTCTGATAGAAAAAATGTTTCATCTCCAATTCATCTCCCCTGGTGATCGGACAGTCGGACAATTTACCCCGATCTTGCCTCATCTGTACTCCACACCGGCGGCAATGTCTGCGAAACAGCAAGGTCGCATTCAACGCCGCACTGACATCCTACAAAGGGCAAATAAGTCGGGCGGAACCCAAACTTGGTCAAGATCGCTACCTCAAACACAACAGCCTTCGCTTGGCAGCGGCAATTTTTGTAAGGACAGAATATATAGGGCAGCTGCTCAACAGCCGTTCGAAAACCGCCAGTTCTGCTACCGCTCTCTCTTTCGGTCGCTCCAGGTCCTGTGCTGCAACACGATATCGGTGAGGTGAGCAATCAGGGAGCGGTTAATCTTGCATTCAAGAAGTCTCTGTCACACGACAGACTGCTTCTGTGCTGGTGGTTAATATGCGGCAAGTTACATACGGTTTGCCGCAAGGCTGATTATTATCGGGCATTATCGCAACTTGGATCCTTAAGCCTCTTCTGCGCTGACCGTGCCCAACCACCTTTACTAGTAGTACAAACATGGGACTACGCCTTCAAAGGTGTTCGTTCATATCGCGTACCTTCACCAACCACTTAGAACGGACCGCGCCAACACTGGCAGTCAGGGGCGCCTCCAGCCCCATTACAATGCCCTCGCTATCCTCGTCGCCGCCTCTGGATCGCTCCGATTCAATTCCCAGCTCGTCTTTCGAATCATAGTATGCCTGTGCTTTCATCCGCTCCCTAAATTCGAACACCCTGATAATTAGGCACAGAAATGCCAAGCACAACGTCCCCGGGGCTAATTCTCATAGGCACATGAAGAGATAACAGAATAATACGTACGCAGGTCAACTGCCCAACAACCGCTCGCAACCGTTTCCCCCGGTCTGCAAACTCCTAGATATGCAACCAAGTCCGTTCGTGGCTCTCTTTTTTCTTTCTTATTGCTCTTCGGGCTTCCACTATATTATCGGTGAGCTACATTTCGGGGATATACGTACGTCAAGTAGCTTGATGGGGACCTCATCCTGCATTAAAGAATTCGAGGTCTCTGTCGCACAACTACTTATGTGCTGGTGCGTGGCAGCATATAAGTATATCCAGCCAGCTGAACTCGCGCCTAGAAAGTTGTGCGTCCAACGAGCGTCCTCGCAACTCCAATTCCACGCCGCACTTACACCGTACAGCATTCGCATTTTTTTCCCGAGTCCCTTCTGCCGCTCGACTTGCATTTGACATCGACATGAGACTCCATCTGGCACCGACATGGGATAGTACTGTGCCGTCCATTTATTTCCTCAATCTCCACCCTGCTATGTATCTGGGAGCGACTGACTGTCAGATATTGTTCACTGCCCAAGTACAATGCCTGTGGCCAGCTTCCAACATTCACCGAATCGTCGTACAGTATGTATGTGCGTAACTTCGTCCCAAGTCCAACTTTCAACCTCCCTTTCGAGCAGCGCGCTAACAATTCGTATATATCCTCGCAGGTGCAGAGATAATAAACCCAACCTACACAATGCGCTCCGACACAAATACGCTCACGATGTCGCGTCGGCCCCAATTTTCTAAGGGACAGGTACGGCTCGCGCAAACGCACCAATTTGTGGCTCCCTTCGCAATATACTGTGGTGAGCTACATGTATCTTGCATTTTACAAGCTAATATCTGTCAAACGACTGCGGGGCGGCATCCTCGCCAAACAACTACTGGCAGACTCGGGCCGTAATTTCTTATTTCTCTTATTTCCGTACGTCCAAAGACCGGCGGCTAATCCTCCCAACCGTCGCCCGCAACTCAACCAACCATCTTCGGTAGTGCCCCCTCCACCAAGTGCGCCGTCCCTTCTATATGCCCGCTTTTCTTTCGGTAAGGGTCCCTCCGAGGAAGCGACTTCGATGTCGACCACCTTCCTACGATATGTATGCGTCCGATCGGAAGACAGGAAGATTCCACCCACCCATGATATACTCCCCCTCCTCCCTTCCTGAAAGCTCCCTCGTCGGTTTGGCCGCCGCCGCGCCCACATGCCTTCCCCACGGGTACGCAGACCAGCTTCCATCCGGTCCGATGTCGCTGCACAAATTCGCCAACATCGTCGGGTTGATCATTCTCATCATAATAGTCATATTAACAGTGCTCTGAATCGTATCAAGGCCGGCGGGAAAATAACCAACACAACCCCACGACGCGCGACGGCACCTTCACCGAGACGCTCACGAGGTGCGTTGCGCCCCCGGGGCCCTTGCGTTCGTCTTCGCCCGATGCGATTCAGAGGACTCCTGCTGCGCCAGCATTTTTACGTGGAGACGCAGCGCTGCGAGAGCATCTGCGGTGGGAGAGCGACGCACATCGTATGCGTGCACGCGCCGGTGTATGTCTGAATCAACGACGTTTGGAATAGGGTACAGGAGGCGACGCTTGACGCGGGTGCGAGCATCTTTGAGGGCACGGTTAGTCCGATGTCGATTGATATGTTACTTACTCTGAACCGCCGACGATTTTCTGAACATGCAGGTGGTTGGAATGAAATCGTCGTTGAATCACTGAACGAGGAGAAATTTGTGGATATCGCCGATTCGAACCAGTTTAATAATCCTGCGAGCCGGTCAAACAATATATCTTTTAATCACGGAACTGCCAGTGTGCAATTGGGCAACTTGCTTCCCCGTTCAAGTTTGCCCGTTGTCACCACTTGATAATCTTGCCAATACTTCAGGAAGTGGATTCCCGGACAAAAAGGCGGGCTTAATATTATGCGTGAGTGGGCAGGAGCCTGGAGGAAGAGGAGGAAGATATGGTTAAAGCCTGCCACTGGCCACTATGTTGACCCGCCAGAAGGATTTGAGAAGGACTCTAAGGCGCCATAGTCAATTTGAACTCCAAGTTGTCAGAGGATCAGAGGGTCAGAGGAAGAGGTCCAGGCACTTTTTTATAGGAACGAGGCATACAAGTACATATAACGCGTAAATCAGCGGATGTAATGACGGGAGGGAGCAGGACGCGTCGGAATTGTTCAAGTTGTGACCGTGACATCTTTACTGGTATCATTGTCTGCGATCAAAAACAAACACATCCTCAACCAATCCTCAACCACCATCTGCGATGCTGTTCAAATGCTGTTATTGGATGTACTGCGGACATTAACGCCATAAATGCGACGCGTATCCATACCTTCAGGTGCCCAGGTGCAGACGGAGAAGTCGTGAAACATCTTCACGACTACCAAGTATGTGGGGCAAAAATCAACATTTTCTAGGCATTTTGCGGTTCAAGGCAGGACGGGTACCTAATAGTAAGTCTCCGCTTTCACCGTCTGTGGCGGCTGTCACGGGCCATCGGTGGGTATAGAAGCTGATCATCGATTGTCAAACTCAGGCGCCCAAAACGCCTTATAAGAGGGCCTCCAGGATTCACTTGGTGCACCTCTTACCGGTCTATTAATCTGGGTGAACTATTTTCCCCACTTGATATTCTTAGAAGTACTTATACCGCTTAGTGAAATGGATCCCCAAGCCGACTCATCCAAACTTCCAGGCGCAGGACAAGTCTTTGCGCTTATCGTCGGAATCGACAGTGTACGCTGGTCCTCACCCGCGTCCTTTCATACACATGATGTGTCTTGCAGTACATCCGCGCGGCTGAATACCCCGCCCTCGAAGGATGCGTCAATGACGCGAATGCGTTCCGCGACTTCCTCCTGGACACCCGGGAATCCTGCGGCCTGGAGGTCCCTGCTGGTAACATCAAGATCCTCACCAACAAGAACGCCACTCGCTCCGCCATAATATCCACTTTCCAGTCCCACTTCATCAACAACCCCCAAATCCCTGACAATGGGAATACTACCATGATCTTCTTCTTTGCGGGGCACGGAGAGCGTGTCTTAGCCCCAGGCAATCGGATGGCGTCGGACGGCATGGTGGAGACGATATGCCCCCACGACAACGGAACCCTGGATGCCGCAGGGCAATACGTGCACGGCATCCCCGACTACGTCTTGGGGTGCCTGCTGCGCGAGCTCGCAGCGACGAAGGGCAAGAATATCGTCCGTCTCGTTCTCCTACTGCTCCTGCGCCCCTCACTGACCAAGTCCACAGACCGTGATCTTCGACTCCTGCCATTCAGGCGGCATGGGCCGCAAAGTCGGCCGAGCGCGCGCGCCGCCCAGGCACAAGGATCCGTCGCGGCCGATCCCCCTCGAGCTCGACGACTACCTCTGGAAGCACATGACCGAGGCCGCCTTCTTCAGTCTATGGACCTCGACCACCGCATTTGTCCTGCTGGCGGCGTGCCGCGAGGTCGAGACCGCGTACGAGGTCGAATACGCCGACGGAACCACCCGCGGACGCTTCTCCGACAGCCTCATAAAGTGGCTTCGCCGCGTCCCGCTCGAAGACACCACGTACACCGATCTCCTCAACCTCCTTCCCGTCTGGCCCGACCAGACGCCGCACTGCGGCGGTGCCGACCGCAACCGACTCCTATTCCGCAAAAACTACCCCGCGACTGGGGCCCACCCCCTGACGCTTAAGCCGCACACCGAGGCTGACCCCCAAAAGCCTAATATCCTGCAGTCCTTCCTCGTCGACATCGGGAGCGTCGAGGGTGTCGTCCCCGCCACGGAGTTCGCCGTGCGCAACGCGGACAACACATTGGTCTGCACGCTTGTCGCGCACTCCGTGGAGGTCCACCAGACCGTGCTCGTCACGTCCGACAAGAAACCTGTCACAATCCCGGACGGCGCGCGCGTGGTCGTCTCAGACTGGAAGAACGACGCGATGATCCTGCACGTGTATGTCGCGCCCGACTTCCCTCACACGCACGCGCTGTTCCCGACGACGGAGATCACGCGCCAGCCCAAGGGGCGCAAGTTCGTACAAGCGGCGGCGGCGGACAAAGCGGACGTCGTGCTGCGCGACGAGGGAGGCAACATCGTTATCGAGCGGCGAACAAGCGCGATCACGGAGATCGGGCCCGCGACGCGCGTCTCGCACTCGCGGCTCGGCAACATCGCGCACCTCCCGAAGGTCCTCGACGGCATCGCGCATTTTAATTACTTCCTCGAGCGCCACCACGGGAGCGCGCCGCTCGAGGGCGTTACGCTCGAGATGTACCGCCTCATCGGCAAGTGGCCGGGATACGAGCCTGACACTACCGTGGGCAACTTGGTCAAATTGGACGAGGCGCGCTTCACCCTGGAGAGCGGCGCGAAGTACGGATTCATGTTCCGTAACAATACGGCCGAAGACTTGTTCCCGTACCTATTCTACTTCAATCCCGACCAGTATACCATCTCCGTGCGTACCCTTCGCCCGTGCTCTCCACCTTTCTCACTCGTTTCTCCACTAGTCCTGGTACATGCCCGAAAGCTCCACAGATATTGCGCCACTGCGCAGCAATGGCGGCACCGTCACGAAGGGCATGGGTGGGGACCGCGCCTTCCAGTTTGCGCTGCCGCCGAACGTGACGTCGAGCTCCGGGTTCCTCAAGCTGTTCGTCTCGACGGAGCACATCAATCTCGGCTGGATCAAGCAGGACAAGTCGCCGTTTGAACCCAGCTTCGTGGGGACAGGACGGCTAGACGACGCGATGCAGAAGCCATTCGCCCAGGCATCCAAGTGGGATGCGGTGCGTGTGGTGTTGACGATGACTGTCGCCGACTAGCTGACCGCGGGATGATTCTATCTGCGTTTCTGGATACGTATGATGATACTTACCCCCTATTTTGCACATATTCTTGCCAGTAACTCATGCTACATATATCCAACGGATTCCAACCTGCACGCGCTGGGCTATTCCACCCTCAAAACAGCGCCGATATCAAGCTGCCGAAAGGCTGCTATTATTACCTTGTACTATTTATTGGCATGTAAAGTCTTTCTCCTACTGCAGGCAACCGGTGGGCTCCCCACGGGCGAGGGATGCGGTCACTGCAAAGGAAAGCTGTTCGGCTCGATCTTTCCCTGGTGCAGGAAGCTGGCAGCCAGCATGAGATTGCCAGAAGTGGAACCGAGCAAGGCTCATTCAAATACCCAGACGCCGGACTGCTGTCTCCCCAGATTCGCGCTACCTCTGGCTCTGGTCCCTCTGCCAAATGCATCTTGCGAAAGCGTTCACGGCAGCTGCTGCTCTGCTCTTTTTTACTGCCACTGCCTACGCGCATGGCTCAATCCCCCCCGGCGGTGACGTCTCTTGTCCCAAGGGATCACAGCACACCTTCGTGCAAAATAGCTACCGCTACGACGGCCACCTGCAGAAATTTACGAACATCACCGGCTCCTTTTACGACGAGTCGTGGTATGTGCGTATACACAACCTCTGGTCTTCCCCTCTGAGCAGTTCTCTCTGACATGTATATTCAGGCGGGAACCGTCATCACAAGCACCACCGGCACAGACAACGTCCTCGGCGCCACGCGCGCGGGCGTCTTCGGTGACTCGTCATTCAACGAGACACTGGCGATGTTCGACGCGCCGCCCGGCGCGCTTCGGTTCACGTACGTTGGTCCTGGGCCGAACCCTGTCACATATACACCCCCAGGCGAGAAAAGCATCAGATTCTACTACTTCGCGGAAACCCATCGCTATGAAAGTATCTGCGGCGGGAAGGCGACGTACATCGACGTAATCACCTATGCGTGTTCTAATCACCCCCGCGCAGCGTACGATTTCTGGTATAGGTTGCATGACACCGCGTTCGGCGCCATATCTGCGAAGGTTGGGACGAAGGTTTTTACAGGGGATTGTCCTCGAGCATAATCGTGTGGTGGTTCTTGAAAGTATCCGAATTGATGGTGCGATATCCCTCGCAGTGTCCATGATATGATAGCCGTGCTCGAGAAGAAAGTCCCGGTAATGCTACCACAACTCGAGGGCGTCTTCCTCTGCCAGGGCGGGCCAATTCGCGGGCTGAAGCCGCGATGTCTTGGTAAGAGCTGAGACTACCAGCGAGTCTTGGAAATAGTATTGGGGTTGGAATTCGATTGATATGCTACTTAGTCTGAACCGGCCACGATTTTCTGAACATGCGGGTGGTTGGAAAGAAATCGTCATTGCTAATCACGGGACTACTGAGGCAATTATCTCCAACCAACCTCCAACAGATATTGATGAAAATGTTAGGCAACACTACGAAAATTCTCGCCTATCTTACCGTATGGCTCTAAGATTTTTTCAGTGCATGGAATGACTGCAATGGGCTCGCCGAGATGAGTTGAACAGTAACCGTTCAACTTGAACCATCAAAATAATGGTATGTCTCTTTTTCTGAGAATCGGCATCCAACAGGTCAATGCGTTCGGAGGCGAATGCATATCACTCACATATGGTAGAATATTTTGGGAAAACAGAGCGGCATACACGAGGTGCTATACTAAAATTACCACAGGCACCACGCCGCCAACGCGTCGTCGATTGAATGATGAATGGGAATATTGCAGCGAGACCGTAGTAAAAGTCCGCGGTGTGCGCAAGGCTAGTCAATAAGAATAAAAGACAAAGATCCCTAAGAACGAAACTTAGTAAACTAAGGACGCTCCCGGGATGCGGTTCTACTCGGAAATCGGGCCGGATTGTGATCACCAATCACTGACCCAGTCCAACGGCAGTCCCACGGTTCGTCAAAAAAACATGTACAATTCCTTACATAACGACTCTTGAACACACTCACCGATTCGCCGATTCATAACTAGAGTGAGTGCGGTAGTAAAACCATTAATTGGCAGTTGCAAAAACTCTTCCCGTACTCGGTTGCGCGAGTATCTCATATGCGAACCGTCACGATGAATCGGTTGTGAATCGGTGGTAATATTGTCTGACAAATAGTCGTGGCCTTGTCGTGCCCCCCCGATCGTCCTAAAGCCGCACCGAAGGCGTCCTTCCTTTTCCCCTCCATTCTCGATGAGCTGCATAATCCCCTCAGATCCCGATATCGCTGGGATTGGCGTCCGCGCAGCAATCTACATCCAGAATCTCATCAGCTTCATTCCCGCTCTTTGGGCGCTCTGGGATGGAGAGGTCTCTCGCTACGAGCTAGAGTGCGTCGAGACTCAGTCCACGACCATTCTTATAACGGCCTTCGCCATCCTGATATCGGCCATGGTACAGGCCCAGACTAAAGAGCTCTCAAATTTCCATGCGAACATCGTCCTCAGCCTGAGTTGGATGAACAATACCAACACGTTCATCTACTTTCTGCTTTACATTCAGCACAAGAGTCAGCCTGGACCCGGCCAGATTGGGACGGACTGGCGCTCTTGGGTGACACATATTCGGACGAAATTCTCAGCTCTCATTTCATTTAAGGTGCGAACAATTTGCGTGCGCACCACATTTCTAATAATTCATAATTATCCAGGTCCCTCCCGCCGTTGACACTGAAACTATTGATGACCCCAAAGACCTCGAGAGTAAGATGATTTCGATCTGAACCCAACAAGCTCTGAACTCGAATCCAGGTCAAAAGGACGACGGGTCCCGATTGCAACAACCTTCCTCGATACGGGAAATATTCAAAAGAATTGTCCTTGTACTCGGCTCTCTCCACCTGTCCGTTATGGCGGGGCTAGGAATCTGGTTCTGGAATGCCCCACGCTCCTTTGGCGATCCCAATACATCCTGCGCAATCGACATCACGTCCACCTTTATCCTGGGAAATGATGTCCCTTTTCGTTCCGCTGCGCTGCGGGTGTGCTCGATCACAATATATGCACTCTTTCTCGCTCCAGGGCTGAATTTACTTCTTCCCATGGGCCTTTTCTTCGGTCTTTTCTTTTCCTACCGGGCAATCCACCAATATTGGGGCTCTAATAATTCTCACACACATGCCTATGTGACTCCCACTGAGACCCACCATCCTAGAATGGCCATCGTTTTTCAGCACTTTTTCCCTCGATATCGAGCATGGTACCATCGCCTGCGTGCCTCACCGACCATCACACCTATATTCATCGGCCTCGCCATTCTTTTTGCCATCAATATCATATTCATCGTTGATATTGAGCTCACCCTTCGGCAAAACAGCTCCCACGACGAATCTAAGTGGACCTTTGGTCAAACCCTGGCGATCCTGCTACTTGTGCTTCCCTTGCGCGATAGTGTGGATGCGATGCTGGCGCGCCGCGAGAAGGCTCGGCAGGAAGAGGCTGAGCGTCGCGAGAAGGCGCATCGGGACGAGCTTGCCGCGCGTGAGAAGAAGCATCGAGATCAGCAGACTGCTACTCTCATAATTTCCATGCAGAGAAGGGCGGATCTGCGAGAAATATGTGAGCTGGTCAAAAACGGTGCCGATCCGAATGCAGTCGCTGATGGTGTGTTGCGGTTAATTCATTTTGGTATTGCCATTTGAACCGTTCAGGCAGGCTCTAATTATTCAACCGCGCTGCAAGCGGCTGTGTACAAGGAAGACATAAAGTCTGTCCACTTCTTATTGACACATGATGCAAATCCCGATATCCTTGGTGAGCAGTTTTTGTCATATTCTGCGGTAGACACATAAGTATATTTCATCAGGGGGTAAACACGGGACTGCACTCCAGATGGCATCGCACAGAGGTAATCTGGAGGTTGTTCAGCTGCTTCTGGAACACAAAGCAAATGTGAATATCCAAGGTCAGAAGGTCTCACATTTCGTGCTTATAGTCTAACATGGTGCATAAGGAGGTCAATACGGGACAGCGCTCCAAGCAGCAGCGACCGAGAGAAATGGGCTGGGTGTTGTCACACTACTTCTGAAACACAATGCAGATGTGAATATCCAAGGTCAGAAGGTCTTATTATTCCATGGAAGCAATTTAACATGGTGCTCAAGGGGGAAGAGATGGGACAGCACTCCAGGCAGCATCACACACAGGTAGTCTGGACACTGTCAAGCTGCTTCTGAAACACAAAGCAGATGTGAATATACAAGGTCGGAAGGGCTTATCATTCTGTGGAATCATGGATATACTCTGACATGGTGGTCAAGGTGGCAAAAATGGGACAGCACTCCAGGCAGCATCATACAAAGGTCGTCTGGACATTGTTGAGCTGCTTCTGGAACACGGCGCAGAGGTGAATATACAAGGTCAGTTGAGGGTCTTATCATTCCGTGGATATAGTCTAACATGGTGCATAAGGGGGTGAATACGGGACGGCACTCCAAGCAGCTGCAGTGCTGTACTATAGTAGTGGGTTGGCTATTGTCGAGCTGCTTCTGGAATACAAAGCAGACCCGAATATCCAAGGTCAGAAGGTCTTATTGTTTTGTGAATTGAATCCTTAAATAGTGCTCAAGTGGGAAAATACGGGACACCACTCCAGGCGGCATCATCCAGAGGTGGCCTGGATGTGGTCGAGCTGCTTCTGAAATACGGGGCAGACGTGAATATACAAGGTCAGAGGGTCTACACATTTTGTGGACATAGCCTGACATGGTACTCAAGGTGGTGAATTCGGGACTGCGCTTCAGGCAGCCTCATTTAATGGTGAATACAAACTTGTGAATTTACTTCTAGAAAACAATGCCGACCCGAATATTGAAGGTCAGTAGGTCTTCAAACTCACTTCATTGGACTCTAGAAACCTAACAACATGGTGCTCAAGGGGGCAAATACGGCACGGCACTGAAGGCAGCGAAGAGCTTTGAACCATATGCTGGTCCGGCCATTGTGGAGTTACTTTATGCACATGGAGCGGTAGACTCCTGACAAACACCAGCATTTCATATTTTATTTATCTATATATATTCCTTGCCATTTACGCACTGCACACATCCTATGTACGAGGCACAAGTTAGAACTGTTGAATTGAAGTGTCTGCCTAGGAGAGACTACATCCTGTGGTCTAAATCCACCCCATTCCATCATACTCTGCGCATACTCACACGGTATCGGGTCAGCAGCCGCAGCGGACTCGGGATACGGTGCTTGTGAGGTGCAGGATGGTGGTGCATCGTGCCATGCCTATTCAGAACGGAGTGTGGATAGTTGAACATTGAATCACAGGATGAACACAGATCAAATCGGTGGCCGACTTGCCCGCCCCTGGCCTTGATGTGGACAGCGCTCAACTGCCTTGATAAACTCCGTCGTCACACTCGCGATTCACATCCTTGTCTCGTGCACTCGATGTTTGCGGCGGCATGGATGATGGCGCGCATGTAGTGCCTTCCTTTCGTATTCTTTCTCATTCTACATCTCCTCTCACATTATATATTATTCCTGGTACCGAGTTGAATTGATGAAAGGCCTGCTGAAAGGTGCCCTTTCAGCAGGCCTTTTTTCAATCACTGATAGTACCTATTTTCTTAATTGCTGAATAGACTCATAACCAGTCTGTAAAACAATTGCCGAAAATATGTGGCAAGCACTTCGGTGTTTTACAGACTGGTACATCTCGGGAAAGGGGATCGAGCTGCACTCTTGACTGCTGCACTCTTGACTTTCCGCCTCAGATCACGTCCCAAATCAGGCAATTTGATGGCGGCAAGATTTACGGCACTTTCAAGCTCCGCTCATGTCAAACAAGGTCAGCCACCGTAACAAACAACACGTTTCGCTCTCTTCGTGCCACCACTCCCGTCGCTCGCCGCCGGCGCCCATTTCCCATTTCCCATTCGCCCGCCATTTTCGCTCAATGCCGACGCCCTGCGCTCGTTTGCAAAGAATTAGGTCAGCCACCACGGCCTTGCGGGCCCTGCTCGCGCTTATGAATGTTACCCCCAACGACCCAGCCCATGCCACCGACCGTGCGCACTGCTAGTCCCTCCGCCCTCCCGCACGCTACCCCTCCACGCGATTGTGGTCCTGCCCACACCCGCGCAAGGTGACGATACCATCGGGACACCCTCGACAGCGGGCAGCCTAAACAGAAGCGCGAGGAGCACGGCGAGCAGTGAAAGACCTGCGGGATGACGGACACATCTGAAAGCTCTGGTACGTACCCATTTCTAAGCCCGTGCTTGTGACGACGAAGCCAGCACCCACGCTGTGGCACAAGGACGATGCACAAGGACGATGCCCAGGGTGAGCGCAAGGCCGGTGCGCGCTCTGAGGCTGGTGAATCCGGGCAACTTCACACGAAGTCCACGCCATGGCGGCCGCGCTACTGCGTGAGCGCAGGGCCAGGGCGGGTTTGTAAGCGTCGCGTACTGATGATAGACGTATAATCGGCACATTACATATTACCTTGTGAATGTATTTGTGTTGTGTAATGTCTCTTGTGTTGTGTTCTATCCAATGAATCTTTACTGCTTGAAGAACTATGGACTAAGGAATATACCCGCCGCTGGAACGCGATGGCTGACTTGGTGTCTTGAGTTATTGTGGAGTGCCGAGATCATGCCGGCTGAAAAGTGCAAAAATTGCCGCGATCATATTACCCGATTTAGGACGTGATCTGAGGCGGAATTTAAACAAGTGGCAGATCGAGCTGCCAACGGAGTTTGAAATTCGCTGTTAATTGCCCTGCCGGGCAAGGCCTGGATACCGTCTTTAAGCGAGTCTGACTACTGATGCCTTCTGGGGGAAGGATTCCCCAGACCCCCTTTCACTCACGTTGCCTTTTCCGCTGGCGCAGGGCCCTTTATTTTATTTTTATTTCATTATCAATTTGGCGGCTTGACCTGAGTTTTTTTAGGTAGATCGTATGTAGGGAAGACCCCCGCAGATCCTTGGCGCTCCCCGCTAAGGCCCATTTTCGCTCGCCCCTGGGTAGTGTTGCCGCGGTTCGGTTCAGGTCCGGTTCAGCCCATATTTTTCCGAACCTCGAACCGGACCTCAGGTTCGGTTCAGGGATATCGCTGAACCTTGGACCGGACCCCAGGTTCAGGTTCACAGCGGTCCAGTTCAGGTTCAACAGCGGTTCGGACCGGTTCGAACCGAAAATTTCCCGCCACCAGATGAGCTTTATAGCATGTAAAAGGTGTAAAAAAAGTAAAATAAGTGTAAAGGTAGCTACGCAGGTCCCTCCACCGCGGTCCCGTCATCGTTCTCCTCATCAAATGCATCCAAAAAATCAATAATGCGGGTTCGAGCCTCCTCGGATGCATTAATATGGCCGTTGCGGTATCCGCTCTTGAGTATCTGAAGGGCCTCGAACATCTCTGGCGATAGTCGATTGCGTCGGAGTGTTGCGGTGAGTGCTCCATTAGAAAATGAGCGCTCTGAGGCTGTTGCAGAACCTTGGATTGCAAGGTAGTCGCGGGCCATGCGTGAAAGGGTGGGATACTGTGTGGCGTGGTGCTATAGGCCAGTTAACAATAGAAATTAGTAAGTATAAAGCCAACGAACCCCCCACCAGCCCACAACATCTTCGATATTTTCAAGAGGTGCAGCAAGATACGCTCGAAGTTCACCCCGTGGATCAGCTTTGGCGGAGTCGGCAGCTCGTCTATTTTGAACGGCAGCACGCATCCAAGCATGACCATACTGTACAGATCCACTCGAAGGAGCTGCTGCAAGAGTATGAAGTCAGTTCTTGTTGAAGTGAGTAATGGCAGATAAAATTACCGCTGTCCGCTGGAGCGCTGGAGCCATTTGCCGGAGGCGTGTAGTATGTATCAAACTATTGAACCATTAGAAGTGGTTTTATTAAACTTAAAAATAAAATGACTGACCCTTGCGCAGAATTTTTCCATCCCCTCCTCGAAAAATACTGTAGACCAGGTGTGCTCTGCATATGCGGTCTTATAGTTGGGATCTAACGCTAGAATTTACTGCAAGTTGAACAATGCGGAATACTCCAGCAGCTCACTCACCCAGACATATAAAATAGGCATCCGTGTCGTCCGTTTTCCGATACCATTTAGCAAGGTTATCTAGCCCACGCTGAATTGAGCCAGCCATTTCAGCGAACTTATCTGTGGCGGCCATATTGGTCCAAGACTCCTGCAAGAACTCCAGGAGTGGAAGAGTACGCCAGAGAGTGGGAAATTTAGCACTCGAGAATGACTGTGTTATCTTTGCGGGTTCCTAGTTCATTTCCCATCAATAAAGTGCTCATACAACGATAAAAGGATGCCATACCGGTAAAACCTCGTGCATCTTCGCAATTTTTACCCAGTCGGACTTTGTCAGGTTGAAGTCGATATAGTTCTTTCCCTGAAGGGCTGGAACCTCGTCGCTATCATCGGCCGTCACGGCGAATTGATTCACGGCCTACATCGTACACAGTAAGCGCAATTTGATAGAACTAGATAAAGTGAACTAAATGCCTTCTGGAGTATTAGAATGCGATCCAGAAATGCGTAGAGTGACGCCCAACGAGTCCGGACCCATGCAACGAGTTGAAGAGTCGGAATGTCGAGCATTTTACAGGTCTTCCCAAAGAATGCTTGAGCTTGAGGAGATTTTCGAATCTAAGGGTTGAATTAAATTTCAGACCCATGAAAAGGTGGAAGAGGATACCTGGTTTATCAGAGCTAGTCCCTTACCGACAGCATCGCCTGCTGCAATCTTTTCCTCTTCTGTATCACCCTCCTCCTCTTCGTCCTCGTCACCGTCTCCCTCGTCATCAGACTCACTGTTTTGTAACAGATCCTCTAGCTCATCGAGGTCAAGGTCTGGGTTATCTTCCCGAAGGCGCGCTCTGATACGCTTAACCTTTGCAAGAACAGCCTTGGCAGACATGGGTGAGACATCAGAGATGAAGTGTCCAGCGGCAAGATTTGTGGCATGTTCCATGCATCTGGAATATAATAATTAATTAATAGACGACTCATTGAGCCATAATAAATTAAACCAACCGAATACGATGTTCCACAGGATTCCAACTGAGATCCCAAGGCCCAATATCAGGGTCCTCGGCGAGCGTGGCAATTGCAGTATCATTATTTGTGGCATTATCGGCGGTGAACCATCCAACCTAAAATCAATTCGTTACACACTGAGACAGGATGAAATCAGTGGGACGAACTTTGTGCTTAATTTCATAGCGCTCAAGAGTGTGCAAAAGAATCTTCGACATGTTAGCTCCTGAATGATTGCCATGAAGGGGTGTATATGCCAGCTGTTCGCATGTTAATACCCATGCTTCTGGATTCTCATTCGGAGCATCAATGTAGTGTCCGGTAATACCCAGGTACGGAGCGCCGATTTTTGAAGTCCATGTATCGAATGTAAATGATATGAGTCCCGGGACGTTCTGAAAAATAAATAAATAACAAAGTCAACCAGAGCAGACGAAGATCATGAACGGAATCTTGCCTGCAGTTTCTCCCGGACACGTTTTATGACTAGGGAGGCACGAAGCTCGATCTCATCCCTAACCATGGTACGATGAGGAATGTCCTTGTTGACGAGTGTGGGGCGAAGGTACCGTATAAGGCCGCGGAACGCCGGTCTATCCACTAGACGAAAGGCCTACAAGTGAATTTATTAGAGACATGGGGTGGCCGCAAAAAAAATGCAACTTGCTTCGTCCGTCGTGACAATGAGTTCGCAGATATAGTCCATAAGGCCAGCCTTGGTGAATGCTGGAATCTTAACTTCCGTCGTAAACTCATCGATGGTGCGTTGCTTTTCTAGCCCTCTACAAAAAGAAAGAGGATATGGTTTGATAAGTCGAACAAAATGAAAATATTTAAACATGCCCTTTATCCGGAACGGCGTGGTGATGTTCGGGAATATTATTCTTCTCGCAGAGGCGTCTGTAAACCTCATAATGCCCCGGTTTCCTGAATAACCTCATTAACGAAGGCACATCAAAAAGCGACACAGTATAACCTACCTCCGTATATGTGCTCGCCGACTCGAAACTCCACCTGTGAAGAATGCGTCCTTGAAGCCTAACTTGGCATTCCTGAAATGAGTTGATGTGAGATGGGCTCACAATTTCCTGATATGAAGACTTACTTGCAGAGCTTACACCAATGGCCACGCACAAGCTTACCCGTGTCTGGATCGGTGAGTTCCTCGGGGACGAACATGAGCTGAGCATCGGCAGTAGCATTGGCCTTGGACGGCCGCTTGAGACTCTGAATTTTCATTGAGGTTGCGAAGATGCAGGAAGAAAAAAGGTGTCCGCACCTCAAGATCAGCCTCCCCAAACGCCTTCGTCTTCAAATATGCTGTCATTGGATCCTCTTCTTCTTCCGCTTCATCTGCTTCTTCCCCATCTTCTGTCGCACCATCCTCTGTTGCACCATCCTCCGTTGTATTTGCATCAGACATATGCACATCCTCCTCATGTTCTGTCTCCTCTGTGTCCGAAGGAGCAGAACGAGAACGAGCAGTAGATCGAGGATTGGGCAAAGCTGCAGCTGCTTTTCGTTTGCCCTTTTCTGCATTGTCGGGGTCCGTAACGCGCGCAGAAGGGACGGAAACTCGACCTGTACGACGAGGGCCAAAGAAACTGGGGATAGTGGACGTGGGCGCAGTTGGAAGAGGTTGAGCATCGTCGGGGTCGTTGTACCATACGATGGTTTTGGCGTCGAGGAGTTTGCCGTCTGGGCCAACCGCACACTGTTCAGACATGGGAATCTAGATAGAATGAAGATGCCAGTCAACAACTAAATAAGATGGGAGAATAATCAAGCGAATGGCGCCATACATGTTTGTAAAAAAAATTCGCCTGCTTTCAGGCTGCAATGACGCGTCAAGGGTGCATAAAAGCGCGCCTGTGGGAGGTCTTGTCAGCGTAATTATGACAAAGGGCCGCCTTCCGGCAGAAACTATGGGGGTTTAACGCGTGAAAGCGGCATAAAAGCGTGAATATGGATATTTTTGTCACGCAGATTATTGTGCTTTGACCGGCACATAATTCCCGAGGTCTTGTCGGAAGATAACACCCGAATTCAGCGCGGAATTTCGTGCTTTGACGCCTCTTATTACGCGTGAAAGCGGCTTTAAAGTGTGAATGTGAGTATTTTTGTCATAGTGATGACTGTGGGAGGGAATATGACCGTATTTTGGGAGCGGCAGGCGCGTGTTTATGCCCTTTAACGCGTCGAATTACGCGTAAAAACGGCTTAAAAGTGCGAGTGTGAGTATTTTTGTCATGGTGATTGCTGCGGGAGGGAAAACGACGATATTTCGAGAGCGGCAGGCGCGTGTTTACGTGCTGTAACGCGTCGCACTACGCGTGAAAGCGGCTTAAAAGTGCCAATGTGAGTATTGTTTGCCATGAAAGCTATTTCTGGAGCGATATGACCGCAATTATGAAATGACTGGCGCGTATTTAAGCCTTGATTGACGCGGGAAAGGGGCCGAAAATCAGGACTGTGGGCAAATTTTTCGTCGGTGTAATTAGTTTTATGTTCCAAATATCAGACTATAAAGATGAGAGCAAATGAGATCTTCGATCCTTGCTTTACTGACAATGAGCGACAAAGTTTTCAGTTCATTCGCCGCAAGTATAATTCAAATCCGACATATAGTTTCCGACAACGCGGTAGGTTTCAAAATATTCTTAGGTTTGAAGTACATTGATTTTTAATCCACTAGGGATCTTGCACACGCTTTTCACCCATATTCATCCACTGGAGTCGCTGGTGCAATACAACCATATACCATCAGCTTCTCCCCATTTTCCCACTAATCGATGCCGTCGACACCGCACTCTTGGATGAGCTATATTTGGTTCAATTCCACCGCAGCAACCTCCATTTTGTCACCATGAAATCAGCAGATTTATATTCAATTGAGGTAATGCACTCCAATTTAATTTCTCGGCCAGTACTGATGGAAAATGAAAGGACTTCATAAATATGCTAACCCATCGTCTCATACAAAAGGCCGCAGGGGAAGCTGCCACACATGGGTTGCTCCTAGCAAGTGGGATCTCCTGGCCAAAATCTCGACACCTGGTGGGAACAAACTCGGATGGTGAAAGTGATCTGGATGACCTGCCCGACCTTCTAGAAACCGCTAGTCTGTAGTGTCACGGTGTGATCAATAAAAAGAACAACTCAAAAAAAAAGTAGTAAAATTATCTGTCTGTAGTTCGTCCGTAGCTAAGGTTCGGACCGGTTCGAACCGGTTCGAACGGGTCCAATTTTTTTCCCAATTCTGTGAACCTTGAACTGGACCTGGGGTCCGGTTCAGCGAACCACACAGCCACTGAACCGGACCCCAGGTCCGGTTCAGGTCCGGTTCAGGTTCGCTAGCGGTTCAGAACCTGACCGCGGCAACACTACCCCTGGGCCCACTGCAATGTGCATGGTACGAGCTCGCCAGTGCGCTGCCGAGCGGAGTTTAAATCCTCTGATGCGAATGTCATTCTTCCGACTATTGATTGAACCTCTGCACTAGATGTTTGGCAAGTGTTGAGCGAGCATTACCCGACTCTGACTCCGGCTCTTCTCGAAGTTCTCGTCATTCCTCACATCTTGGAATTTCCCGAAGACCCATAGTGGTACACATAATTGCATTGTATAAAAAAACTCCGCGCAACTGCTTAGTATAGTTGTCATATCTAGACAAGCTACGTGCGGCTGCCACTTGTAGCTCCATGACCGAGGTCCGTAGCTCTGGCAGCAAGGTGACTGAACACCGCTCTTCCTCCTTCCACTGCAGGAACGTGACCCATGTGTCGTCTTTCCTCTGACACTGCCTCTGCCCAGACCTGGATGCGATCCAAGTTGATCTGTTGTTCATGATCTTCTGGGATCAATTCGCAATCGTAGTGACCTTCATCCTCGCCGCTATTCGTGCTGCATGTAGCCGGACCCGGTATGTATATGTCTGGGTACATTGCAGTCATGATGGGTGCTATCCACGAATCGAGGGGTCGTTCACAGCACCAGCCGTCGCACATAGCCTTGTAGATTAGGTTGGGTGTTTTTTTCCCTCGTGAAATGTGCATTCACAAGAAATGTGTCGACGAGGAGAATGATAGGGTACTCCATCCCGCCCAGCGGTACGGCCTCGATTACCGAGATGTAGGGCATAGTCGGACTTGTCCCATGGTTCTTTTCGAAGCGGATTACTCCGTGTAAGGACCCTACCAAATTGCATTGGTGGCCTTTTCGTATAAACCCCGTTGACAGTGGCATTGTGACGGCCCATCGTGCAAAGCGAGCAGCGGATGCGACGTTCATGACTTCATCTGCCTTGAATACTTGCACAAGTAGGTGGTTGCTGAAATCACGGTGCTCTATTACTGTTCTTGTTCGAGGCACTTCAGTCGCGGCATGGAAAAGATGGGACGACCGGGGAGTTTCGGTGTTTACATTGAATTCGAAGCCTGTCTCACAACCCATTTAGCTTCGAAGTCCCGTCAATTTAACCATGTACCTACCGTGAGGAGTGGCCTCTCAGGACAGCAATGTCTCAAGTGTAGACTGAAACTGTTGGCGGATTCTGTTACTGGCATCTGAAACATGGCCGAGGACTTCATCCACTTCCGTTTTGTGAATCTCGTCGACCAAAAACCGGAGAATGTGCGCCAACATGGGCTTTACCGCGTGCTCAACAAGAGAACACTCTTGTTCGGCAGCTGGCCGTGGCTGAAAGTCCTGTAACACCCCTACACTGTCTTCCAGAATGGTAGTTGATGTCCCGGATGCAACTTCTCCTCCAGCTTATAACGACTACATTAGTTTTGAAGTACTAAGATAGTCGGAACTTACATGAAGCCGTGTCACATTATGTTTGGGGGTGGTTATCCATGATAACTGATCGGTGCTGAATTTGCCTGTAGCGTGTGCTGGAATGGCTTTCGCGCATGCAGGTAAGACTTTGCCCTGGAGGTGTTCGGGACTCTGGGGTTGGATGTTGCAAATGTTCAGAGACAGAGTAGCCATGATGAGGGCGAAAGAAGAGATATGCTCGCAATCATAACAAAGCACTCATCAATTTCCGGGCCCTTTTCATAGAAAAGAACAAATGTCCCCACGGTATTTTTTGTGACCCATATTTCGGCACATTTGCTACCGTGTGGATAAGTTTTCGTAGAAGAGAACAAATGACCCTGCGGCCCATATTTCGGCACATTTGCTAGCGTATGGATAAGTTTCTTTCTTGGAAATCCTCCTCCTCCACCACCTCCTCCTGCCATGAGATGTGCTAAAGGAGGTCGAGAACAAGAAGAGCCAGCACCAACCTCCACTTCCACTGTACCAACGACAAACTATTTTTTCAAGTCCTGTTGTTTGTCTTTCTTTTTCTTCTTCTCAAATGCGAAGCAGGAACAGCGAAATACGTCACGGCGCAGGCCTCGAGTTTTGAGTTACTTGATTAGGCGAGCCTCAGGACCCAAGGCGTCAGGTTAGACCACCCGTTATGGAGCGTCATGGGGAGGGAGTCGACTGCATGCCTCCTGCTCGGAGATGCTACATATCCAGGTGTCCCTGTTCTTGCATGCCTTGACTGTTAGGTGCAGAAAGAATGGCTGGCCCAGAACAAAAGAGTCCAAAAAGAGTTTGAGTAGATCCGATGTTCTAATGATATTGCCTTTTATAGCTACCGCCACAGAGATTTCTTCTCCTAGACTCAAATCTTCCCGCTATATCATGGGACAACATCGGTTCTTCATCCCACCTGCAGGCTGCCACTGTCATTATCATTCTTCCGGCCTCATTAACCTGGTAGAACATGCTCCCAATCCCATGGGAGAGTATGTTGTCATGAGTCGGGGGAATTTCCGGCAAGATTGACGACCACGAATCAGTTTGACACTGAGTTGGAGGACTCCGCCGCTAAATAAATACTTCCTAAGCTTTGATTCACCTTAGCTGCTCGACAACTGCTCGAATTTATCTTTGATCGTGGAAATTCGCCCCATGCAATTTAAATGGCAGCCATTGATCGATCCTGACTAGGACTCT
Source organism: Mycena rebaudengoi (assembly GCA_029282285.1). Lineage (NCBI taxonomy): Eukaryota > Fungi > Basidiomycota > Agaricomycetes > Agaricales > Mycenaceae > Mycena > Mycena rebaudengoi. Next base: position 115,509 of record JARJCX010000259.1, read on the forward strand.
TCTTTTCTTTGCGAAGCTAGAGCCTCTGTAATTTTGGGCCATCACGACACGAGGCAATTGGAATTTCGGCTGAATCCCATATAATAGTCACACCAAGTCATAACACTCCACCATTGCTCGAGTACTGCTCATTGACCCGGTTTCTAGCACTTCCATGCCCGTCGTCGCTTTTCATCTAAATCACATCCCCCCGCGGAGCCTTGAACCAGACGAATCCCTTCCGGACCCAATCGAGCTTGGTTGGCTGAATCCCGACACATCAGTCGTCGACACTTTTTTGTCCTATGTTGTCCTGAATTTGGATGACCGCAATAACGATAGAAAGCTATTTCGCGCATACCCCGCGATAGTCTATGACATGGTGCATGCTGGTACACATCGCATTCCGTGATACATACTAGGTCTAGAGAGCATTTTCATCGGCACTAAAGATGCACGCAGCCCAGACCACCGGTTTCCCACCGACGAACTTCTGCGTTTTACTGATATCGCCAACCACGGATCTGTCCCTGCATTACCTGGAATGGCTATTATCGAGTTGCACGGCACACACACACCCTCCTCGTATCCACCTTTAATTCTCATTTGCCCAGAGGGGTTTTTCCAACACCCATCCTCTCTCAGTGTCGACACAGTCTATAACGGCCGAGGATTCAACATCATTCGGTCAGAGTTGCCTCTCAGACTCACCTCGCCCGTAATGGGTCATTTCAAATGCCCTCTCTTGTGCAGTCTCAGTACTGCCCAACGTCGGGTCAAGTATGAGAGGTTAGCTAATGCTCACAGGAGCAATGTAGGCAAGTGGTTCCATAATATATTAACACTCATTCTCTCATCCCAATGGTTCACCAGAAGTGCTCATCGATTTGATGTGGTCCGATTGCCCGTGCAACGAATATATGTACTGATGTCCTCACGAAATCCTTCATGTATGCTGCTTTATACCGGACGATGTCGAATTCTATTCCCTCTCAGAATAATAGAACTTGTGAATCTACCAGGTATCGGAAAATCTACTCACTGGCCTGTACCACATGTCAGGATTTATATAATAAGCCTATACATATCGGGCATAGGCGCTCCACCTGGCCTTATAACCCTGCTTTTATGATCCTCTTGGAATCCTCTAAATAACAATATGCAGGACAGCCAGGACCCGTCCTCTGAGCCACCACTCATAATTACAGACGATCATCGCCCACCTGCAGTACGCAAAGCATACGAGCAGCTGGAGGCTCACACCGCGATGATTTTATCTCAAACCGCACCACCAGAAGCGCCTATCTCCTCGTCGGTCCCGTATTTCTCTGACGAGTCCTGCAAGTCGCGCATTAGAAACGGAGACCTTCGCGCATATCTCTGTCGTCCCGATGCACAGTCCACACACCTCATTTACCCTACCAGCTACATATTAGGAGGGCAAATACAGGCAGACTCCATAATCCGGTGTACAGGGTGCTTTAATGGCACGATCATGCCTCTGCGGATCCTCTCAGGCAGCAAAGATCCAGATCTTGTCATCCTGAGCTGCATTACGCCCTCAGACCAAGAAGCCCGGATAACCACATTTTTCCGGAATGTTTATTGGTCTATGCCATCGCTAAGGGATCGCAGTAAGCACAACTGATCCTATTAAACATAAAAAGGCCTGACAAACTCCAAGGTTTTCTCTTTAAAATTCGACCACCGGTACCTTCCATCTAATATAATCCCAAGATCAGGAGAAAACATACAGTATCGAGGATGATACTAGTATGGCACGAAGAAGGTTGTCGATTCAATTTCCTCGCGGATGGCAGCCCCCAACGTAATGGTTGGTATGGCAAATCCAGCGGTTAATGGACCGGACTTTTTTTTAAAAACTGATGAAGAGTCACTCTTGAATCGGGAATATAGTATATAATATAGCAAAGCCAAATAGATGTTGCGACTTTATTTTTTTGATCCAATCTGATTAACTGAACTACTATTGCCTTCTTAAGCAATCTTTTCCCCGCCCTGGTAAAATTCCGCTTGCTTCGGTCCTCCATCATGGTGTTGGTATTGGAAATGCTGGTGGTAGTAGAGAGCTGATGATAAGATTGTACATCGGTCTCTGGCTTCTCGTTCGGATTGAAGATTGGCATCATACTACCACGACGTAGTATCGGGAGACGCCGCCGTCCGGAAGGTGGGATGCTACAACAGCTCCGTGCAACACATATGACAGAAGAGGTCAAAATTGGGTCAAAAGGGTATATTGGACTCGTGTAACATAGTAACTAACAATAGTAACTAACAATAAGACGAGTAGCTTGAAGTCGAGAAGTGGCATGTACTAGTAGTATTTGCAGATGGATCTTGAGCTGAGCCCTGAGTACAGTGATCGGTATCGTAAAAAGATGTTTGAGAAGGAGTTTTGAAGAGTAGCGTATGGAAAGGGCGGAGAAAGAAGGGAAGCATCTGGAAGTGTTTGTGTTCGTATGGTCTGCCCGCCGTGCGAGGAAAGTACACTTCTGTTACTGGCCCATACCCGTCGACACGATCACATCGAGCTCCATCACATCTTCCGGCAGGATCCCGAAGAATATAATCGCGTCGCGGGCGTCGGGCGAGATTGGCGTACACTTTGCCGCACATACCAAACATGTACAGGCCAGTCCGTCTGACCGAACTCACTGAGGCCCTGCAGCTTCGTGCACTCGGGAATGTTCGCGATATCGCAAACTACATGAAGAGGGGAAGGAAACACGCCTTCAGGATGAGCGGGAATCCGTGAAGGAGAAGTGGGTCGGAGATCCCAAAGACCATACACCGACTTTGCCTGCGACGCGGGCGTAGCCCCTCGGTCATGACAGGGCAACGCATAGCGTCGCGGTAGACTGCATCATCCCGTGGACTATCTCGCCACTACTGTACCACCCTGTAGGAAGGCAACGGTCACGGTCACGACAGGGCCGTTGCGTTGCCTATTTCTCGACAGGTCACGATCACGGTAGGGGTGGTTGCTTGAAAAAAATCGTGACATTGAAAAAAAAATATTTATAGGTATCTAAGGCCCTCTAATCATCGTCCTGAGCCGTGTAACTATATTTGCTAGCATTGCCATCCTCTGAACTTGATTCTTCCCTTTCTGTTGCACCAACCTTTGTCCACAACTCGCCACTATTTTTAACCTGGTTGCCTATTCAGGCAACGGTCACGATCACGGTAGCGGCTGTTGCCTGAAAAATAGGCAACACCTATGTCACGGTCCTCGGGGGGTTGCCTTCCTACAGGGTGGTACAGTACTGAGACCGAATTGGGAGGAAGCCCAAAGACATTGGGTGGCGGCGGTGTGAGGTTGGGGAAGGAAGCGCGCGCATTTTTATGAGGACATGATAACTGGAAGTCTGGGCACAAACCATGTTAGCCGCGCTGCTCCTTGACTGGTACCTCTCAAAACAGAAAGACATGCTGGTGCGGCTTGAGTGCATGCCGTCGAACAGCTACTCGTACCGTCAGTCAATATCCTGGCGCAATTCCCAGCAAACTCGCCCATAACGCCGAACATGACAGTGTCCGCCGCATGCGCAAATGACTCTTTCCTCCCGCAGCGCCTGAGGCACCAACGACGGCATGTTCTGCACCACGACCGGAGCACGGACTTCGTCGCTTCGACCCCCTTGTTGATAATCTTCGATAGATCTCAAAGCGGACGATTCCACTGTGGGCACGAAAGTCTCCACTTGGCCTGTGGTGCGATTGTCGAATGAGGTGCCGAGCACGATATCGTCGAACAGGCCAAGGTGCTGCAGTGTGTAATATGACCGAACTTGGAGAGCTGTACAAGGAGGACGGGGCCCTGCCGGCGACCAGGAGGATAGCGTCCGTGGAGGATCTCATCCAGCGCAAAAGAATGGCGGGGCGCGACACGCGTGCGTGCGCCGCTGCATTCTTCCAGCACGGTGTCGCGGAGGGGGTGATCTATCTGAGCGGTAGGGCGGTGCGCAGGTTGCTCGCCATGACGTGTTTTGGGGACATTGACGAGCTCCGGGCCAGTACGGTCGCATAAACGAGGCCACTCAGCAACGTCTTTTGCCATGGCGTGCCACTTGGTGCAGCTGGGTGAGATGCCGGTGAAGTGTACCTCTGGGTACCGTCAGAGAGACCTATTCCGGCATTGGCGCAGTGGTTGCTCCAGGCTCAGGTCACGGCGCCGGCATTGCCTGAGACGCGGGCATAGCCGAACGTCGGTGGTGAGGCAAAACGAAGTGCAAGTGCGGCATGTTGCAGATAGCGCCCAAGACGATCAGAATCCGCGTAGCCGGTGTGCTGGCGCAGATCTAACAGCACAGAGAAAGGCCTCCGCCCGCTCTTCACACGAGGATAGTGCACCGCAAGTAGAGGGTATGGTCGACCGTAGTTCCTGTAACTCGAGGAGGCCACCTATGTGCTCGGAAGGGCATGGTCTCCGGGAAGAGCAAGCGCGCGCTTTTCTTGTTTCGAGATAGAGATTTGTAAGCGACGACCCCCTGACGGAACTGAAACAAGGTCAATCCCGAGCCTTCACACAAGGGTGGTGCACTCACTACTCGACTCCCTGAATAGTAATGATGACGCCACTCGGTGGCCAGAAAAACGACGAACGGGCGACGAGTCCCCGTCAAACACGTCCTGGCGTGGCTGCAAGTGGCCGCGCTGGAATTTCGACACGATAACTCGCTTACAGACATCCAGCTGACCCCTGAGAGTTACGACGGTGATGGATCCTCGTATTAAGCAACCGATTCGGCGAGCAGGCAGCGTTCGCGAAGGGCGAAAATTGTGACAGATCAATCGAGGTTCTATATACGGGACGCACTCCTCAGCAGAACATGGATGGTGGCTGCTGGGCGAAGTCACCTCGTACGTGGCATGTACAAATGGTAATGCGCGTCCGCGGGAAGGAGGCGAGCGTTTTCTTTTTGACTGGGGGCACACTAATAAGAAATCTGCTCGAAGGACAAAGGATGGACTCAAGTCTACCTTCGAAAGGGGGGCCCCATGGAGGATACCACGTACTTGCATGGCTTGAAACCGTGCCGCCAAAAGAGCCACTCACACGGCCAGTCAAGATCTTTGCGCAATTCCTAGAGAACTCGCCAATCCCCACCATGGCAATTGCATGCGCTTGTGACTTGTAAACTCTGGGGAAATGAGACTCTCAACTAACCGCAGAAGAGATGAGAGAAAGACAAACCACTAGGTAAGGAGTATAACATAAGTATGAGGGAACACAACGAATTGCGCTGTCAAAAGTTGGTCAAAAGAAATAAAAATATGAAATCACAAGAAAGCGTTGCTGTACCTCTATGCATACCAAAGATAAGCACGGCTGGGAAGGGACGAGAAGCCACACACTAATGGAAATGAGAACGTAGGCAATCGCAGTCCACCGCCATACATACCTAAACCAAACTCAGCGAGCCGCAGGCACTGTAAGCCGCGAGCAATGGCGGCTATTCCATAATCGGAAGCAAACTTCGGTGGCAGTTGAACCGTGGAGCATCCAGGTTGGTAGGTAGGTAGCATTCCAAACGGGAGGTTTGTCACCTGATCCCAAGAGCATTTCGGCAACCTCTGTGATGATGACGCCCAGTACGGTCCTTGATATCCCGGCGAAGGGAGCTTTGGCCCGATGTTCACGGATGAATGGAAGAATTAGCTGAGAGTACGAAATTACCGAAATAGGCTTCGCTCACTCGCTTTTTTTTGCGGCCAGCAGGGTTTAGTTTTAAAAAAAGTAAAAGAAAATCAATCCCCTTCGTAAGTTAAATGAACGAACCTCCTTGTGAAGTAAGCAGACGGACATCTCGACGGTGGTATATTCAACTACGAATTATCCGGAGGACTACGACCATGGCTACTACGTAAGCTCCAGAATAATCACTTTGGAACTGCTTGGATTGGTGTTTGAACTTCGTAGCATGAAAAAAATGCCATGGAAACATCTCGGTAACACAAAGGCATGTGTCTCAGAATGGCATTGAAGCTCACTAGGACTGATAGGCTTGCTTTGCTCATCTAAAGGGCTAAGATTGTTGAAAAAAATTGAATGAAAACAAAAAATTGGATTTACTATTCCATCTCAAAGGGCTGGTTGCATCATTTGGACTTCTGGCATTGACATCAGCCTCAACAATGTGCCCCTTAGAGTGGGTACATACCATGGTGTGGGCGAGATGTCTGTGGCCAGATAAAGAGGGAGGCAGCAACTTCTGCAAGCTTTAACCATTTGCTTTCCTACTTTCTTGATAGTTGAGGTACAAGCCGTTCACGACCAAACATGACCAAGCAACACCACTAAGTACCAAGTCGAGCACAGCCTCAAATGTCACTCCATTGTCCCTCAAAGTGGCCGGCTATCATTACAAGCACCAAGTCGAGCACAGCCTCAAACGTCACTCAATTGTCCCTCAAAGTGTACGGCTAAACACTTAGCCATGTCACTTTTTTGACAGAATCTCCTTATATGGCAAAATGACTGTCTGTAAGACCCAGATACTTACGTATCCAGGCATTTTGGCAGGTGCCGTGATCGGCCGAGAAGCGAGCGATCAAAACGATCAATTCTGCCCCAAAGTTGATGCCCTTTCCATCTCTTCCACATATAATTAAAAATATTCTGAGGAGGCAAATGTGTTTATTTATAGCATATAAAAGTTCTTGATAATTCGAATTTGGTTCATGGGCAAAGTGCAAGAGAGAACAAGGGCCTCAACAAAATTTCAAACTCTGCTGTCAGCCCAATGCAGGATCCCAAGATGTACCAGTCTGTAAACAACCGAAGTGCTTGCCACATTTTTTCGGTATATTGTTTACAGACTGGTCACGAGTCTAATTGCTGAAAGCGTCGCCAAAAGTTGCCCTTTTCCCCCCCTTTCTGTTTAAAATAAAAGTAAATCTTTTTATATATTTGAATAGGCTTATGAAAATATAGACTTTTTCCCTGCCATTCACATAGGTCAAAAGAACCCCGTCCTGGGTGTGCGGGGGCGCCTTTCTGAACTGGGTTCGGAAGTCCGGTCCGGCGACTAAAGCGTGGGAATGTCGATTTGGCATTCTGCCCCATTGTCCAGGCTTGACTCGGATAAGTACTTTAGGAAATGGATTCCCAAGCCGACCCATCCTCAGGACAGGTCTTTGCGCTCATCGTCGGAATCGACAGTGTACGCTGGTCCTCACCCGCGTCCTTTCATGTCCATGACGTGCCTTGCAGTACATCCGCGCGGCTGAATACCCGACCCTCGACGGGTGCGTTAATGACGCGAAAGCGTTCCGCGACTTCCTCCTGGACACCCGGAAATCCTGCGGTCTGGAGGTCCCCGCTGGTAACGTCAAGTTCCTCACCAACAAGGACGCCACTCGCTCCGCCATAATATCCACTTTCCAGTCCCACTTCATCAACAACCCCCAAATTCCCGATAATGGGAACACTACCATGATCTTGTTCTTTGCAGGGTACGGAGATCGTGTCTTAGCCCCAGGCAATCTGATGGCGTCGGACGGCATGGTGGAGACGATATGCCCCCACGACGACGGAACCTTGGACGCCGCCGGTCAATACGTCCACGGGATCCCCGACTACGTCTTGGGGTGGCTTCTGCGCGAGCTCGCAGCGACGAAGGGCAAGAATATCGTCGGTCTCATTCTCTTACTGCTCCCGCGCCCCCTACTGACCAAGTCCACAGACCATAATCTTCGACTCCTGCCATTCAGGCGGCATGGGCCGCAAAGTTGGCCGAGCCCGCGCGCCGCCCAAGCGCAAGGATCCGCCCCGGCCGATCCCTCTCGAGCTCGACGACTACCTCTGGAAGCACAAGACCGAGGCCGCCTCTTACAGCCTGTGGACCCCGACCACCACATCCTATGTCCTGCTGGCGGCGTGCCGCGAGGAAGAGACCGCGCGCGAGGTCGAATACGCCGACGGAACCACCCGCGGACGCTTCTCCGACAGCCTCATAAAGTGTCTTCGCCGCGTCCCGCTCGAAGACACCACATACGTCGAGCTCCTCACCCACCTTCCCACCTGGTCCGACCAGACGCCGCACTGCGGCGGTGTCGATCGCAACCAACTCCTCTTCCGCAAAAACTACCCCGCGACTGGGGCCCACGCCCTGACGCTTAAGCCGCACACCGAGGCTGACCCCCAAAAGCCCAATATCCTGCAGTCCTTCCTCGTCGACATCGGGAGCGTCGAGGGCGTCGTCCCCGCCACGGAGTTCATCGTGAAGTCCGCGGACAACGCCTTCGTCTGCACGCTCGTCGCGCACTCCGTGGAGATCCACCAGACCGTGCTCGTCACGTCCGACAAGAGACCCGCCACAATCCCGAACGGCGCGCGCACGGTCGTCTCGGACTGGAAGAACGACGCGATGGTCCTGCACGTGTATGTTGTGCCCGGCTTCCCGCACCCGCACGCGCTGTTCCCGACGACGGAGATCACGCGCCAGCCCAAGGGGCGCAAGTTCGTACAGGCGGCGGCGGCGAACAGCGCGGACATCGTGCTGCGCGCCGAGGGGGGCGATATCGTAATCGAACACCGGACGAGCACGTTCACGGAGACTGGGCGCGAGACGCGCGTCCCGCGCTCGCGGCTCGGCAGCATCGCACACCTCCCAAAGGTCCTCGACGGCATCGCGCATTTTAATTACTTCCTCGAGCGCCACCACGGGAGCGCGCCGCTCGAGGGCGTTGCACTCGAGATGTACCGCCTGGCTGGCGAGTGGCCGCGGTACCAGCCTGACACCACCATCGGTAATATGGTCAAATTGCACGAGGCGCGCTTCAGCCTGGAGAGCGGCGCGAAGTACGGATTCATGATCCGCAACAATACGGACGAGGACTTGTTCCCGTACCTATTCTACTTCGATCCCGAAGACTACACAATCACTGTATGTGCCCTTCGCCCTTCGCTCTATCCTCACTGATTTCTCCACTAGCCTTGGTACGTGCCCGAAAAGCCCATAGGTCGGGCACCGCTGCACAGCAGGGGTGGCACTGTGACGAAAGGCATGGGCGGCGACCGCGCCTTGCAGTTCTCGTTGCCCGAGAACACAACGTCGAGCTCCGGGTTCCTCAAGCTGTTCGTGTCGACGGACCATCTCAATCTCGGCTGGATCAAGCAGCAGACGTCGCCGTTTGATCCCATCTTCGAGGGGACAGGGCGGCTCACGATGGAGCCGTTCGTAGGAATCCCCAAGTGGGATGCGCTGCGTGTACTGTTGGCACTGACCGCCGACTGACTGACCGCGGGATGATTCTATCTGCGTTTCTGGATACGTATGGTATTTACCCTCATTTTTCACATATTCAGGTGATGAATGGGGCCGACTGCGTGCGACTCCTACTACATATCCAACCTGCGCGCGCCGGGTTACTCCACCCTCAAACAGCGCCGATATCACGCTGCCGAAAGGCTGCTATTATTACCTTGTATTATTTATTGGCATGTAAAGTCTTTCTCCTACTGCAGGCAACCGGTGGGCTCCCCACGGGCGAGGGATGCGGTCACTGCAAAGGAAAGCCGTTCGGCTCGATTTTTGCTTGGTGGAGGAAGCTGGCAGCGAACATGAGATTGCCAGAAGTGGAACCGAGCAAGGCTCGTTCAAATACCCAGACGCCAGACTGCTGTCTCCCCAGATTCGCGCTACCTCTGGCTCTGGTCCCTCTGCCAAATGCATCTTGCGAAAGCGTTCACAGCAGCTGCTACTCTGCTCTTTTTAGTGCCCCTGCCCACGCGCATGGCTCGATCCCCCCCGGCGGCGACGTCTCTTGCCCCAAGGGATCACAGCACACCTTCGTGCAAAATAGCTACCGCTACGACGGCCACCTGCAGAGGTTCACGAACATCACCGGCTCCTTTTTTGACGAGTCGTGGTATGTGCGTATACACAACCTCTGGTCTTCCCCTCTGAGCGGTTCTCTCTGACATTCTATGATATGTATATTCAGGCGGGAACCGTCATCACGAGCACCACCGGCACGGACAACGTCCCCGGTGCGACGCGCGTGGGCGTCTTCGGCGACTCGTCATTCAACGAAACATTGACGATGTTCGACGCGCCGCCCGGCGCGCTTCGGTTCATATTTGTTGGTCCTGGGCCGAAATCTTCCACATATACGCCCCCAGGCGAGAAAAGCATCAGATTCGACTACTGGGCGGAAACCCAGCGCTACGAGAGCATCTGCGGCGGGGAGGCGACGTACATCGACGTGATCACCTATCTGTGCTCTAATCGCCCCCGCGCGGCGTACGATTTGTGGTACAGGTTGCATGACGTGACATTCGACACCATGTCTGCGAAGGTTGGGGCGAAGGTTTTTACGGGGGATTGTCCTCGAGCATAATCGTGTGGTGGTTCTTGAAAGTGTCCGAATGGGGAGCGGGAAGAATATAAGTGCTTTCTGAGTGGATAATTTTCGCAAGTGAACTCGAGGGCGGCAATGCGGGTGAAATAATGAGAAAGTCCCGCCACAATTCCCAGGATATACTTAGGGAGCATTTAGAGCCGTAGACGAAGTTTCAGTAAGTGCGGGTGTAAATGATGAGATACTCACATTGTCGTGGTGGGAGGAAGGAGAGAAGATGCGGCCACGTGACTGCGAGACGCGTTTTATTGGCATGTGTTTGGTTCGTGTGGCTGACATCAACTCAACCTTGATCCCTTACCTCAACATGGTCAGCCTCTCCAGCCTCCAAGGCTTCTTCGGTGCCTTCGTCGTCGCAGCGCAGATCTCCGTCGTCGTCGTTTCTGGTCTCGACTTCAAGGCTCCCACTGCCCTCAAGACCGGCTTTTACGGCGCATCCCGGACAACGGCGGTCACTCTCCTGCCCACGAGATGTGCTCTGTCAAGCAGCACCCAATCATCGCCTTCACTCATTCTTTTGGGTTCTTTTATCGTAATCTTCGCCAGCCTCGCCGGCACCCTCGGCGCAAAAGGATGTTTTACCCATACAACGATCGATTGGCCACCTGCTCGTCCGATTTCCAGTGCGAATAACCACATCAGCTCAGCATTCTCGCCTAAAAAAGTACCTCTTGCTACCGGTCAACCCCCTCCCCCTCCACCGGGTGACACTGGCTCCGAGAGCGATTCTAAGCGGCTTCGACGCCGGTCATTCTTTTGGGTTCTCCTTTTGGCATTATTTCTTCTGGCTTTAGTCCCTGTCTACATCTTCAGAAAAGGTCTCCATCTCTCCGGGAGTGTCGTTTCTGCCCTCGCTTCATCCGTCATCAACCACAGCTCAGCGGTCTTCCGTCTCTGGGCCCTTGCCGACATTCCGTGGTCCACGGGTCTCCGAGTCGTGGTCGTCGTTTTCCTCGCGATCTCGCTTTATTTCTTCCGGATCTTCTACCTGCGCTACATCAACAAAGAAGTCCACCGCAGAATCCGCTACCACAGAAGTATGCTGGCGGGGCCAGCGGGTCAAGAGCACTTCTTGGACATGTGCGATATGATTATCTTCTGGTCTTTCCCCATGATTTCCCCTCTACTCCTCATTCCGCCCTGCATCAACGTCTATCTTGAGGCCCATAACAAACCCAAGCTGTGGGCGATGTACAAGGATGGCACTCTGCATACACTGGATCTTGGCCTCATTTCCTGGATGTTGCGTCTTCGTGGTTCGGTCGTCCTCCGTTCATTCTGGGATTCGTTTTCACCCTTAGAGAAACTCGTAAGTCTCATTTCTCCGCCATCGTCTTTGCACATTCTCACCATTCCGTTAGATCATTACAGGGCCAGCATCCACACTCGTCCTAGTGTTTGTACTCCACGCCGTCCTCGCCATTCTTCTCCCCCTCGTCAAGACGGTTCTGTCCCGGCTCATCCGAAACCACCGCATGCGCACCATCGCCCTCTTCGCGCTCCCGCTCATCTGGTTCTATAGCTTATCAGCTCCGTCCAAGCGCCTTATGTTACACGCGGATCATCTCGGGATCTACCACCAATTGCGCGATGTTTATTGGCAGCTGCCTTCGACCTGGATGCGACTTCAGCTTTGTACGGCTCAATGGGTCAAGTTTGGCGTCGTCCGGGGACGCCGGGGTCCTATTTGGGATTCCCTCCCTCTCGGGCATCAGCTGGTGCGTCCATTTTGTTTTTCTGCTGGCACACATTACTGGCGAATGTTCCTCCAGATTATCATAACCCCTGTGATCACCGACTACGTTCGACTTCGTCTGGCGCGTCTCTTTCTTTTATGTAATTTGAACTTCCCATTAAAGTCCGCGCACAGATCCCTGCTCTATTCCAGCTGGTCATGCCCATCAAGGTCAAGGCACACGCCTGACGGAGGGGCAGATAATCGGACGTCCCATTTCACTTCATCTCATCCGAACACCATCTGACTATTCTCTCCTTACACAACATTTCGTCTAATATTTATTTCGCCCTCCTTCGACTCGGTTGAGAATCAGCTGGCGCTGACGGACCTATAGCAACTCGACGGCCAGTAGAAGCGGTCAACGCAGCGGCAACGGCAAACCATACACACACACCACAACGGGAAAAAATCGACTTCGCAACGGAGGGACACGCGCGAGGCTGGCGGTGCGGCCATGGGAATCGTCGGGGACGCCTGACATCTTCTCGCCACCGAACAGCTCTCCCACCTCCGCCACGTTCTCGTTCTCGTCTAGGTGTGACATGGATTGCCTGCGACGCGTGCGTGTTGATTCTCTTCTTCACACGGTTCTCTTTCTGATTTTTATTTCAGTGCGGGCTCCGCTTGAGTCGTCTTCGAGCTCTGTCCGGCGTGCGGTTTGCTGATCGCTAAGTCTGGTGGGCACTTGATATACCCCCGTGGTTGTACTTTCTGTGCTTCTCGCTTTTGATTACTATCTCAGTCTCTGTCTACCTTTTCATTTCTTCCTCTGAATTATGGTATTTTTTGCTTGGATACAACCCCTTGATTTCCTTTCTTCTTCTCCCCATTTCTCCTCCCAGTACCGCTTAGCCACAAATTTGAAGATAATGAGATGCTTATGTTACTAGCAGCGAATCTATGACGAGAATCTAAAAAGATAACTCTTGGTTTTAGAGTACAAGCGTCCCGTTGCGCTGGACTATCAAAGCAGCCGCCAAAAAATGACTTTTTTAACTAAAGAAATGGAATACTTGATCCAAGCTAACGAAGGGCTCCACAATCAAAGTAAGCCATCTAATAATCGAAGAAAGAGGCGCTGCTAAACATCTCTAATGTAAGTCTATCTCTATCTTTTCGCAGCCACCCAAAATATCCTTGACAGTGAATGCGCCGACTTTCAAGTGAGAATATGGCGGGGACTCGTCGTGTTTTTAAATAAAAATCTTCCCGAAATAGCGCCCAAGGTCTTCAGCAGCCTTGGTGACGACACCCACGTATCCATCTGGACGCACGACAACAAGAGTTAAAGCCGCAGGCGGCATACCGTATCCAGTGTACGCATGGCCTTCCCGATCCTCCAACACACGAGTGAACGGCGCTACGTCAGATTCCGTCGTTGCCTGACCCTGCGGGAGTAACAGCATCGACTGTACAAGCTCTGCAGAATAACACTTGAGTGTGTCGGCGACAGTGCCGTGCGTAGTAGCGTCGCCTCCGAAAACGAGTACGGTGTGCATCGCGGGGCTGAAGATTGTGAAGAGAGTCGTCGGTGCGTCCGAACCAAGAGTAACAAGCCCAGATGCGTCGGGGGCACGATACGCCGCCTGCACGCCACCGTCCTCGGAGCTGGTGTACGCACCTGACCCTGATAGGGTACTCTCGGCGTCGACAACGATGGAGCTCCCGCGGTAGTTCACGCCGAGCATATTCATCTCACTCCCGCGCTCCCATTGCTCTCCGTTACCTTTGGTGCTTCCAAAGGTCTTCTCGAATAGTTGCGTCGTGATGTGGAGCATATGCGCGACGACGCGGATGCGCTCCTCGTTGTAGGTGTCAAGAAGCGTGGCGGGTGCGAGTCCCTTCTGAACAAGCGCAAGCTTCCATCCGAGATTGATGCTGTCCTGGACGCTTGCGTTAAGACCTTGACCGCCTGTGGGACTATGGCAGTGTGCGGCGTCTACATGGTATATCAGGCAAGGAAGGATACCGATGGGCGTACTTGCGCTCACCTCCTGCCACAAAGACGCGCCCATCACGAAACCTGTCTACCATCCGCATGTTGGGCCTGATATATCCGTTTCAGTCCGGTTGGCATTTCGGTGGGGAGAAAAATATACGTGTAACTGGACAACCACTTTACCTCCCCAAACTTGACGTCGCGTCTCCCAGTCACAGTATAGAACTCTTCGATGAACTCCTCCCGGGTAAGTATTTTCCCTTTCAAGTGTTCTGGTTGACCAGAGTACATAAACGTTCCCTCTTTGCTAGTGGGGCCATTCATCCGGAGGAGCATTCTGCGGAATAAGATTCAGATCAGCGGCAGAACGAAGAGGAAGCAGCGCACAATTGAGAATCCAGGGACCATACGTGCCAGAGCTGGAGGCGCGAGATTGGTATTGAACGCGGACAGAAAATAATGAATAGCTCACATTGGGGTCTACACCCTCCTCGACGACGATATCACCGAGGGCCATTTGGCCCTGGGACTTTGTTTCTCCCAGGAAACTCAGTCCCAGCTGCTTACGCACAATGCTATGCGCGCCGTCTGTACCGACAAGCCAACCGAATTTCGTACTCTCCTCGGACTGTTTCCCGTCAGAATCGGTTTTGACGATGTGCGCGACGATGTGGTCAGGGAACTGCTCGAACGAGCGCAGTTCCGATCCAAGCTCCACCGATACCAAGAGTTTTTCCAGATGAGCCCGCAAAATCTCTTCATGGCGATCTTGACTAACTATAACGCAATTTGCCTAACTCCTGTTAAGCAGAGTCGTAGTGTCAGTCAGAGGACTCACATGGGGTAGATTTGGCGTGGGCTCCTTCCAAGGTTGCAAAGCAACGGTCTTCTCGGGCTTGATTTCTCCAGGTTTGTACAGGGCCATGGGCAGTAAGTACTTTCCCTCCTGCACTATTTCAGGAATACCCAGAATAGCATACAGCTCCAGGGTCCGAACCTAAACCTGATTTAATGCGAGAGAACTTCAGGTCAACCACGCAGCGAGAAACTGACTTGAACCGCAGCGCCTCGCGCGCCGATGCTGTACTTGGGCTCTTTGTCGATTATACGGACGGGGATACCATTCTTGAGTAGGGTGAGCGCGAGTACAAGACCAGAAGGGCCTGCACCAGCCTCCAAGGTCGGTTAGGTATGTATGGAATGTCAGTTGAGTATTCGAATACGCACAATGAGTACGGTAGGGTCCTGGTGGGGCATGGAGTTGTGGTGGTGCGGAGTATGGGTCCGCTTCACCAGAGACAGCTCGCACCTCGCTTGTTGAGTGGGCCGCGAGCTCGTTGCTGCACGTGGATCATCTCCTCTCTGGGATGAGCTCCGAAACCTGCATTATGTATTTAGTGAAAGTTGGATAAAGCGCAAGTCAAGGATATTCTTACATTACATTTATATCGCCGACAACTTGAACTTGAAGCATCTAAAAATGAATCTTCATTTTTGATGCGCGGAGAAGGTGCAACAAAATAGGGTGTTTCAAATAAGGATTTGCGTCCCCAATTTGATTCCCAACTTGATTCCCAACTTGATGAAGTTGGGATCAAGTTGGAAGTGAGGTTGGGGTCGAAATGTGTAAATCGGGCACAAGAGCCCGACTTGCACTCCAAGTTGACCCCAACTTGATGCCCCAACTTCTGCCCCGATTTTGGCTATTCGCGCAAGCAACCGTTTCTTGATGCAAATTAGCCCAAATCATGACATCCGAGGCAAGAACAATACGCTCTCAGGTGATTCACAATAGACGTCCCAACTTGAGCCCCAACTCGAGTGAAGTTGGTGTCAAAGCTAGGGCTCAAGTTGGGGTTAAAAATCGTTAATTGAAACACCCTATTAAATGTGATGAACTTAAAGCCCTTTGTTAGAAGCATATTGTTAACGGTTTGAGCTGGGGGTGGCTTTTTCTTCATCAGGTACACCACTGCTACTTAGGATGAAGTTCTGGCGGCATACATTGACTTCCATTGGACAAAAAAGCACAACACTCCGGATACTGACCAGTCGACTGGTCAGACATCGACAGAAGAAGATGGGGAAACCCTGCTGGATGCAAGCTGGATGTCTCAGCTTTTATGGCTCGCAATCGGTCGCAGAGCCGATCTACGACTGAATATAACTAAATGGATCATCATTAGTACCTGAGTATAACTGCAAGGAGAAAGTAAAACTTACGAGTTCACCGCTGGGTTAATTTTCCGTCTTCCCTGCAGGCACTGCGTAGTATCGGCATCCGTTAAAAAGTAATTCTAGGGTCGGCTACCGTCCAACCAGCGCGGCGGCGCGGCGCGCACCGGTAGCCCTAATGTTAGGCTCTGGTACAAGGAAGAGCATGAGGTTTCTGAGGTTTCTAGCCAAGAGGTATGTGGATGGAGCTGGCGATCGCACACAAAAGGGAAACAAAAAGGGAACGGCGAGTGATCGGCAATGTCACTGTATTACCTCGAATGGTATAACACCGGATGATCGCCGGGTACTCCTCCTATCTTTCTTAATCCCGCGTGACTCTTGTTTCGAGAAGTGGAACTTGAGTGGAACCAAGCAGAACGTATAAATGCCCAGAGGCCCTGCTCTCTATTCAAGCTCGAGTTACCTCTGATCCCACCGCCAAATGCATCTTACGACAGTGTTCACAGCGGCTGCTGCTCTGCTCTCTTTTACTGTTACAGTAACTGCCCACGCGCATAGCTCGATCATCCCTGGCGGCGATGTCTCATGCCCTAAGGGATCACAGCACACCTTCGTGCAAAATAGCTATCGCTACGACGGCCACCTGCAGAAATTTACCAACATTACTGGATCTTATTTCGATCAGTCCTGGTATGTGCGTAATAAACAACTCTGTTTCCCTTGAGCACCCTCTGACATCTATTCTCAGGCCGGCACAGTGACCACGAACACCACCGGGACCGACAACGTCCCCGGTGCGACACGCGCCGGCGTCTTCGGCGAGCCATTCATCGAGACATTGACGATGTTCGACGCGCCGCCTGGCGCGCTTCGCTTCACGTTCTTTGGTCCCGGGCCAAAACCTGTGACATTCACACCCCCGGGCGAGCAAAGCATCAGATTCGATTACTGGGCGGAAACCCAGCGCTACGAGAGCATCTGCGGCGGGAAGGCGACGTACATCGACGTGATCACCTATTCGTGTTCTAATCACCCCCGTGCGGCGTACGATTTGTGGTACAGGTTGCATGACGCGACATTCGGCGCCATGTCTGCAAAGGTTGGGGCGAAGGTTTTTACGGGGGATTGTCCTTAAGTATGGTCGTGTGGTGGTTTTTAGAATATCCTACTATTTAATCATGATATATTATTGCGTCTAAACCGCCCGCGCACTGACAATTTTCAACTATGTATGCTGTAGTTTGAGCAAAGCTATCCAAATTACTCAATCAATGTGAAGCAAATGAGAATCTTACGCCCTTATAATTAGTAACAGCGCTCGAACCTACAACGAAAAAAGTCCTGGTTGTAGAGTACCGACGTCCCGTTGCGTTGATCATGAGGGGATTATATTACAATAGGTCTCTCTATTTTCTGCGGCTCCCCAAAATATCTGACTTCAATGAGAATATGACGGTGTTTTTAAATAAAAATCTTCTCGAAATAGCGCTCCAGGTCTTCAGCAGCCTTGGTGACAACACCAACGTATCCGTCTGGACGCACGACCACAAGAGTTAAAGCCGCAGGCGGCACACCGTATCCAGTGTACGCATGACCTGCCCGATCCTCCAACACACGAGTGAACTGCGCCGCGTCGGATTCCGCCTCCGCCTGGCCCTGCGGGAGCAACAGCATCGACTGTACAAGCTCTGCAGAATAACGCTTGAGGGCGTTGGTGACGATTACGTGAGCAGCAGCGTCGCCTCCGAAAACGAGCACGGTGTGCATCGCGGGGCTGAAGATTGTGAAGAGAGTCGTCGGTGCGTCCGAACCAAGAGTAACGAGCCCAGATGCGTCGGGGGCACGATACGCCGCCTGCACACCACCGTCCTCGGAGCTGGTGTACGCACCTGACCCTGATAGGGTACTCTCGGCGTCGACAACGATAGAGCTCCCGCGGTAGTTCACGCCGAGCATATCCATATCACTACTGCGCTCCCACTGCTCTCCGCTACCTTTGGTGCTTCCAAAGGTCTTATTGAATAGTTCCGTCGTGATGTGGAGCATATGCGCGACGACGCGGATGCGCTCCTCGTTGTAGGTGTCAAGAAGCGTGGCGGGTGCGAGTCCCTTCTGAACAAGCGCAAGCTTCCATCCGAGATTGATGCTGTCCTGGACGCTTGCGTTAAGACCTTGACCGCCTGTGGGACTATGGCAGTGTGCGGCGTCTACATGGTATATCAGGCAAGGAAGGATACTGATGGGCGTATTTGCGCTCACCTCCTGCCACAAAGACGCGCCCATCACGAAACCTGTCTACCATCCGCATGTTGGGTCTGATATATCCGTTTCAGTCCGGTTGGCATTTCGGTGGGGAGAAAAATATACGTGTAACTGGACAACCACTTTACCTCCCCAAACTTGACGTCGCGTCTCCCAGTCACAGTATAGAACTCTTCGATGAACTCCTCCCGGGTAAGTGTTTTCGCTTTCAAGTGTGCTGGATGACCAGAGTACGCAAACATGCAGACTTTACTATTGGGGCCACTCATCCGGAGGACCATTCTGCGTAATAAAATTCAGACCAGCGGCAGAACGTGCTTAGGAAGAAGAAGCAGCGCACAATTGAGAATCCACGGACCATATGTGCCAGAACTAGAGGCGCAAGATTGGTAATGAACGCGAACAGAAATGAATAGCTCACATTGGGGTCTGCACCCTCCTCGACGATGATATCGCCGAGGGACAAGTGGCCCTCGGTCCGTGTTTCTCCCAGGAAACTCAGTCCCAGCTGCTTACGCACAATGCTATGCGCGCCGTCTGTACCGACGAGCCAGCCGAATTTCGTGCTCTCCTCGGATTGTTTCCCGTCAGAGTCGGTTTTGACAATGTGCGCGACGATGTGGTCAGGGAACTGCTCGAACGAGCGCAATTCCGATCCACGTTCCACCGATACCGATAATTTTTCCAGATGAGCCTGCAAAATCTCTTCGTGGCGCTCTTGACTAATTATAATGCAATTTGCCTAACTCCTGTTAGGCAGAGTCGCAGTATCAACCAGAGGGCTCACATGGGGTAGATTCGGCGTGGGCTCCTTCCAAGGAAATAAAGGAACGACCTTCTCAGGCTTGATTTCTCCAGGTTTGTACAGGGCCACAGGCATTATGTATTCGCCCTCCTGCATTATTTCGGGAATGCCGAGAATAGCATACAGCTCCAGGGTCCGAGGCTAAGCCCGATTCAATGTGAGAGAACTTCAGATCAACACGCAGCGAGAAACTGACCTGAACTGCGGCGCCTCGAGAGCCGATTCTGTGCTTGAGCTCCTTATCAATTATACGGACGGGAATACCATTCTTGAGTAGGGTGAGTGCGAGTACAAGACCAGAAGGGCCTGCACCAGCCTTCAAGGTCAGTTAGATGTGTATGCAAGCTGACTATTCGAATACGCACAATGAGAACGGTAGGGTGGTGGGGCATGGAATTGTGAGGCAGACCTTCAACAGAGGCAGCTCGCACCTCGCTTGTTAAGGGCTACATAATTGATTCGCCGGATGGATCGCTGCGTAGTTCGTTGTGATGGGCCATCCCCCCATCTCGATTTGATGTCCATCTCAACAGGATGAGTTTGAGCAATGAGGAGGCTCCCAGCTCGAAACGAATATCACCTAATCGCACCCGCCATCCAGCGGCCCGTCCTTCCATCGCTCATTCGTCTTCGCGCAATCAAATCTCTCCTTCCCCAACTTCTCGTTCACCTCGTTATGCCTCTCGCAGAACCACCGACTCAGGCCCGCCCTCCCACTGACGTCTGGCGGTGCTGCCTTGACGTGTTCGCCGAAATCGTCCGCGCAGTGCGTGCAGGGGTACAAAGTGGGCAGCGCACCAATAAGGGCAAGCATGCTCGCACGCTGCGTGGGGGTCGGTCTTTCGGGGTAATACGCAGCGGTGGTGTGCAGGAACGTCCACGTCGCGTGTCCGAGCTGGTCTTTGTCGGGGGGACAATGCGGCGCTGTTTTCGATGAGGAGGCAGCGGCTGCAACGCCTGCCATGGCCGCCGTCTTCGATGAAGAAGTTGGCGGCCTCCAACTGCGGAAGGCGGCGCCGCTGCTGCAGGCTTTGCAGGGCTTTCCGTCGGGACCCAGGACCATGCCTGGCGGGAGCTTGGTAGAAGGCTCGCCTGGCGGAAGCTTAACGGGGGAGGATTCGCCCATGGGTTCGACAGCCACTGCTCAGTGATGAGAAGTTGCCTCGGTGCGTCGGCATTTCGGCTCGGCATCTTCCGAACCGTCTCGAGCGATCGGTGTGCTTCGCGTTTGACTTCGGTGTTGCGGATTCGCCCACACACCATACATATATACCTGGGTGAGCAAGCTCTGAACATCCTGTTTATCCTATTTGTTCCTTTTTTTTTGACGCCTTGTAGCGCAGATGAAGTCAATTGCGAGCACGTTGGGTAGCCGGGTAGAAAAGGTGAAATCCAAGTCACAATACGTACATTTATTTGGGAGCTTCAGTGCATCAGTGTCTCAATTGGAACTTCCCTTGCAGCTTCGGGGTCGGAGCTTGGATCATTGTCCCGGCGGGATTCAACCGTTTAAGCCGCTTGCAAGACGCATAAAGGATGAGTTGCGGCCCATTTTTCTTCCAGCTGTGAGGACCTGAGTCATTCATCCTCCCCTCACATGAACTTCTCCTTGGCTCTTTACGTCACTCTTGTCAGGAGCGTATCCGCCGCGACTATCAACGTGCGCTTACTAACTTGGTTCCAACCATTTCTTGTGTTTAGAATGATCTAGTCAAGCGTCAGGGTTTGACGGTATTAATGTGCAAGTACGGAACTTCTGTGAGCTGAGATATCGAGGCCGTATCATGGTTTTGTCAGGGATCTGGACTTGAGACCGGGACCGACAGGTGGTTGTACCTCTATAACCACCGCCAACGGTGGATGCTATGCGGACTTCTCCCAGCTCAACCAAAGACGGTGGGAACTGGGATAACACGGCGACTAGCGTACGTGCAGAATGGTCTCGCGATTCACGAACTTTTTAATTGATGATGAACACAGGCGGCAGTGCTGTACGAGGCCGGGCGGCTGTTCCGCTGCAACCTTTATGAGCATCCATTCTGCCAAAGATGAGTGGTCAGTGGTGTATATTTTCGATTCTTCGCTGCAAACTCCCTCAAGTTCTCTTAGCTGGTGCTGAGATCGTCAGAGTACGACTTGCGAACACAGAACTTTGATGATATCGCCAGTTCAGCAGCTTGCTATTATATTGCGTGGATGGTGGCGTACAATGAGAAGCCACAAAATGTCCGCAGTTATCACGAGTAAGAATGCATATTTTTCTGAGAACACGAGGTACTCCAAGCCACATCTCTAACCCGGGAAAACTAGCCGGCTGTAAATGGCGGCCCAGCGAATTCCTAGATGGTGTCGAAGCCAAGAACTCGAGTTGGTTTTTCACATTGATGCAACAGCTGGCACCGAATGAATAAATAGTCAAAAGACGAGTCAGACTTTTTGCACGCTCGACTGGGAGAGATTTTAAGAATACGATAGATCAGAAC
The DNA here is from genome assembly GCA_029282285.1 of Mycena rebaudengoi. Lineage (NCBI taxonomy): Eukaryota > Fungi > Basidiomycota > Agaricomycetes > Agaricales > Mycenaceae > Mycena > Mycena rebaudengoi. The sequence goes on from JARJCX010000259.1 coordinate 137,285, forward strand.
TAGATTCCAGGTGGACGATGACGCCTGCGCTAAGATGACAGTCAAACGGCTTCATCTTTCATCCCTCGCGGTGAGCAGGGGTCAGATTTTCCTGTGGTCGTGTCCAGGGCTGGCGGCGGGACGAAGAGAAGAATCCATAAAAAAAGCAACTGCAGGTGGAATGCGGTTAGCTCGAGGGTGGTATTGAAATCCATGGGGACTGGGGACTGAGCACTTCGGAGTTGTTGGTGGGCTGCTCGAAGTGTTTGAGGCAGGCAATGTGAGGTATTGTGAAATCCTGGGCCACCCGAGCCGATAGATATGCTGGGACTGGGGTGAGTGGGAGGCGAAAATTTCCGGACATGGTCCAAACGAGCGGATGGAAGCAAAATATTGAAGGCAAGCAGCCAAAACCCTTAACGCTTCAGATCATGCACAGCCTGAGCCTCGTCACGCTCACTGACTCCAACCGTATATCGGTACACAACACCTATTGAATCTCTTCTCTGGGAACATCTCGTCTCGGGCCTCTTGTGCTAATATTTTGCTCATTTTGCACACTGCCCCGAAATTCGGACCTCCAATTCATCGTGCTTTTTTTCAAGTGCCCACGCATGGGCCGTGCAGCGCCTGCTAAAACCGGCGCACACAGCTTCAAGCACGGGTGCACGGCTTCAAGCACCGGCATGCAGGCTCAATGCGCCTTGGGCGTGCGGGAAGAGGGGGGGGGGGGACAAGCACTCCCCGGGGTACTGACTGTGGGAAATGCCCAACCAAATGTTGCATGAATATCGCAGGTAAAGCTTACGGTAGACTCTTCACCATCCTGCCGCTGATTAACAACCCAATCATTTTCCTCGCAATTTCCTGGCAAATGTTCCAAATTGCGCATGTCGATAGCGGATTGACGGCGAATATGAAGGCATTCATTATGGGAGAGTACCTTCTCCCATTCTGCAAGGCGGTCTTTCAGGATGGTCAGATAACATTCAACCACAAGCTATGGCAAGGCAGCACAGAGTTAACCCTTTCCCAAATCCTATTGTACATGCACTTGGGGACAAAAGATCATGATGAAATGAAATGTTTTCTTTGCCTAATGGGTGATAATCTCTGTACTGAGTGACTGTCATTCATGGGCTATCACCTCAGGAAGGTGTAGGACCATATAGCTGCCAACCCTTTGGTGGGTTCAAATATTTGAGGCTGCATCAGCAACAACTTGCAGGGATGGTAGTTACTTTGCCTTCACACTTAATCACCATTGTTGTGGATAAAATAAATAAATAGGGAGGCCACATACTGGACAAAAGGCTATAATCTGGACATGGCATACTGTGCACACCAAGAACAGGTAGGTATGTATTTGTCCAAATATGGGTGGAGCTGTGGAAAGTTGAAGAGAAAGAACAATAAGATTGAAACACAAACCCCGACTATCCAATATCCAGAATACAATTCAAACCAACACCCCATGCCTCCCCTTGTCCCAAATGTCACTTCCTTGAGCCAATTTGTTCTCATTCCTCCTCCAGTGCACTAACAGATACATGCAATTCTGAAAGGTGTTGAAGCTGTTCCTCATACTTCGCCAGAATGGCAAAGTCAACCTCTGCTATCTTTGTGTCAATCTTGATTACATCCTTCATCTGAGAGGACCTTTCAAACAAGGGCCTGGCTGTCTTCCACAATTCAATTGCTTTAATGACCTCTCCATGATTATTCAGTATATCACCAATTCGAACCATGCAATCTGCCCGCCAGCGATGGACATCCATGAAAGTGAATCCATCTAGGGCAACATTGAATAAGTTGAGTGCTGTTTCATCATCACCTTGGGCAGAAAAAATCTGGCCAAGGCATCGTAATGCTTGCATTGTCGGGAGTTTCTCCTTGCACTTTAATGCCAGTGCAAGGAAGATTCCGGTCCATCGCAGTGTAGTTTGGATGTCATTAATTCTGGTGGAATGATCTCCAAGCCTTTCCAGATACAGGAGGGCCGTCTCAGTCTCCTGAGATGATATGAAACATTTTTCAAACATTGCATTCATAGTCCCAAGAGCCCCATCTCGAAGACAGAGCTCAGCAGCTATATAATCACTGAAAGTGCATAGCCGTCTGGCATGATACCCATATAATGCCTTCAAATGAGACTGAGCAATGTCTAGATTTTGGTGAATGATTTTTGAGTCAGCACCAGTAGTAATATCAATGATAGCCATGTTCAAGTTTGCCAGGATTCCCATGTGTGAAGTTGGCTGGCAGCTGGATGCAATGGCTACTTGCAGCTTGCGTGATTCTAAATACTCAGATTTCACAAGGTGTATCTCAGCCTGGAGATTTAGGAGGATAAGATTCAATGCACTTTGTTGGTGACCGAGAGTAGCCAGGATGTGTCTGGATTTTTGCAGAAGATGTTGAGCATGCCAATAGTTTGCCAAATGCATGTGACTGTGTCCCTGAAGGCTGAGAGATAAAGCTTGTTCATAGATGTCCCCTATGTGCTCAACATATCTATATGCCTCCTCAGCATGTGTGAGTGCACTCAAGGGCTTTCCAGTGAAAATAAGAATGCTACATATGTTGCGCAAAGCACGGTAGCCAACAATGGTAGGGTATCCAGCACTCTCTGCCAGAGAATATGCTGTTTGAAAATACTGCAGGGCTCCTGCTACATCTGACTTTCGGAACTGCAAATACAATCCCAGAGCACGGTACCATCTGCCTGGTGATAAATTCATTACATGAACACAAGAACTGTGATTATGTCTTACTCTGTTCCAGTGGATCTTTTGATATGAAATGCTGAGTGCCTAGGGTGATGTCACTATTGAAATCCAGATCAGGCAAGTATTGCGAAGTTTCCAATAGCTCAATGAGATATTCCCCAAAGATTTGATTGTCTTTCCAATGCAGCATTTGCCCAGAAAGCTGCAGCAAAAGGGGCGAATATGTGTTGTGGACCCGATAGTAAAAATTATTGAGAAACAGGATGCTCCTCAAATTCTGGACAATATCAGGCCCCTCTGGTTCAAGCCCATCGTGGAGAACAGTGTCGAAGTTTCCCAAATTTCCCGAAATTTGAGGGAGTATATCTGTTATATTGAGATTCCTGAATTTGTGCCAAAGATCAAGAATTTGATGGAAGTGTTCCCGTAGCTTTAGCTTCAAGATATTTTGGGGAGGATGAATGCTAAGGATATGTTCTCGGATGGGAACCAGAACTTTGAGATGTTGATCCTGGTCAACAAAGGCAAGGGCTGTTTGAATCAGAGTAGCCTTGCAAGACAGAATATCAGGGATTGGAAACTTGGCCTGCACCAAATCAGCATCTGCAAGCCCATCTGGTAGCATGGAAAGAATGCTGAGCAACTCCTGAGCACCTAGGGTCATACGCGAACTGGTGTATGACAACATGATGGATATATCCAGGCTTGATCTCTGGTCATACCCATCAGAAAGCATCCGAGTACTTTCCAATTTCCAACGAGAAAGTGCCTTGGCACATCCTTCAGAACTTGCAACACTTGCAATGAGGCTGACTGCCAGTGGAAGATTCCCTGTCAGTTCAAGGAGTTCTTTGATGCTGGCATCATCATGTCCTTCATCAGCAACCTCAATGAAGGTCTGCAGAGCAGCCACATTGGAAAGTGGCTTGAGAGGGGCCAAGAAGGGGCGGGTCCATTTGACTTTACTTGGGTACTCAGTACCTCTCAGGGTGATCTATAGGAAGTTCAGGGTATAATTTGATAAACTCGCAAACATTACTCACCATGAGGCCCAAGTAGGGGGCATCAGTCAGCAGGGATAGAAACTCTTCAACTTCAGAATGAGATGAAAGGGGTTCCCATGGGGTTTCCAGATTATCAAGGACCAGAAGGGAAGGAGGAGCATGAACAAAATAATGTGCAACCTTCTTTGCCATGTTTGAGCCCTTCTCCAGCCCAATATGATTTGCAATTGTTGCTGCCAGCTCAGTGCAAGTGGGGCTCGAGTGGCATGGAACAAAGTATCGATGTGAATACTTGGCTTCCACTTGTGGATTATGGAGGGCTGCTGTAGCGAGGCTGGTCTTTCCCATGCCTCCTGCACCAAGAATAGCAATGTGGGCAGAATCCTGTATGAGAATATTCACCACATCCTGGAGCTCTGATTCACGGCCATGGAAGATTTGTGGGCAGGGTGGAAGTAGACCAAAAGATCCTGAGCTGTTCAAGACCTTTAGTAAAATTGATGGTGTTTGCAGGTTTGGCTCACCTATTATTCCTCAAACTTGCCAGAGTTCCTGCCATCTAACAACCATGAGCTACAAATTTCAATGGTCATACTTTGTTACTCACTGAGGAGCGATCAGACCCAGTGAGAGCAGAGTCATTCTCCAAAAGGGCAACAAGCTTTTCATGTTGCTCCTTGGCATCCTTTTTCATTTGCCCCATTTGAGACAAGGTTGAACCTGTAACTTGAGCCTGCAACAATTTGAATGTGCACTGAAACACATTTTATTTGATATACCTTGAACAATCCAAGCATCCGGCTGAGCTCCTGCTTGCATCTTTCCAATCTTTCACCAGCCTCAGGCTGTCTGAAAAGTCCCTTTATTTTTCCTAGAGTGCCTTTTTGCTGCCCATTCAGAACCGTGAACAGCTTTTCAAGTGCCCTGGTGTAAAATATTAAATGAATGCAATGTCATCATCAAATGGGACTCACTCTGTGAATTTTGCAATGTCATATAAGAGTGCTGTTGGAAGGACACCCTTGATTTCTGAAGTTGAATGAAGCTGGACTATGATACACAGGATTTCATGAATCTGCTCCATAATCTCCACATGATCTTCCTTGTTCGATCTGGTTGTCTATTCTTTTTTGTTAAATATTGTGCCAATCGCCACGGAATTGGATCACCTCAATACACTTCAAAATTGAAAAGCACAACGCGGCAGTTGAACAAAGGAATGGAACTTGAGTTGTTTCTCCAATGTTCCTGGCAGTAGTTGCAGCCAAGGTGGTATATTGGATAAGGTTCTTGAAGTTTGCAGTAGTAGGCATAGTGGATGTTCTTGACGGGAGGGGTGCGTGTCTTTTGAGTGTATATATCTGTTGCAGTGTTTCTCCCACTTATATGTGTATTCTCAGGATCGTGCGAATCCCAATATACGCGTGGGTATAGATATTCGTTAATCTGGCTCTGGTATTAGTTGTGGAGCCGTTTTAGGCCCGATTAGGTCTGGCTAGGCCGCATTGGGTCCGCCAGGCCCAATTCGTCCTCAGCAGTTCCCAGGCCCCTGTTAAGGTTGTCCTTGGGTTGTCCTCGCCGTTTTCAAGTGGTTTTGAAGATTGGAACCTGCTTTTGAGCACAGTGAAGAGGTTAGGAGGCTGATTGAGCATATACTGCGCTGCCGGCCCGAAAAAATGGGCCCAGAACCGCGTGAAACCTGGTGAAGAACTAATCATCAGACATTGAATCGAGCTTGGGATGGCGGATTAAAAATGCAAGCGCCGCCAGGCCAAAAATAAAACACTACCTCATGTGAAAGAGTGAGGAAGTGATGAAGAATAAAAAATGGAAATAAAAAAGGTATGGCAGAAAAGGGATTTCGTCGAGGTTCGAAGCTGGGACCTCGAAAATTTTAAGAGACAGCACCATAACCAATAAGACAGGGAAATAATTAAAAGCAAGGCGCCCGAGGCTGCTAATATGTACGAAAGAGTTTTGAATAATTGTTGAATAGAATTTTTTTAGTTCCACATAGCCGCAATTCTTTCCCACGCCTTGCCAGGCATCACTTACCTCGAAACGGCAGGAGCCACCGGAGGCACAACCACGGTGGACACAACCACAATCAGGCTGGACGTGCGGGGGATGCGCGGAGGCGGCCGGTGTGCACGGCAGGAACGCTAGAGCGCGTTGCGGCTGAGCGGACTGTAGTGTAGCGCACGGATCAACGGACGGAGCAAAGAGGAGGGGTGCAAATAAAACAGTAGAGGAGATGCAGTGCACGCGCAGCGCCGGTGGTGGAGCCCTGTGCGTGGGTCGCTGCCGCATGCGTTCGAGCACTTGGTCAGTCCCTTTCCTTTTGTGCGATTTGTGTACTCCACCAACAACATTAAGGCTGTCAAGCAAGAGCCCTCTCCGTACTTCAGGCAGGAGCCCGCCCCAGACGCGATGATGGCCATGGCGGGCATCGAGACGCCCAGCACCGGCGCAGGGGGGAGCGCAGCGCGACGGCCGCGTTCAGCTCGCCGTCGTACCATGCGGGCGTAAGGAGCGCGGTGTGGCGCGCGCTGGCGTTTTCGTCTCCTTTTTCGGCGGCCGGGCAACATGTGCATGCGGCGGCTTCAAATCCTTTCTCGCCATCGCCCCAACATCGCCCGCCCCGTCCTTTTCCGCGCAGGGGGCGGCAACAATGATGCCGCAAAGGAATGGTGTAGCAGCAGCGCACCGTCCGCCAAGACCGGTGTCGTGGGCTGCGCCGGCGTCGGGGGAGTTTTCGTATGCGCCTCCTGGCTCTGGTGCGGGTTACACCGTGCAGCCGTCGACGGGGACTGCGGCGTACGCGTCCACATCCTCGAGGTCCACCACGTTCCGAGTCGTGCTCCGCCTCGGAGGAGTCGACTTCGGAGGGATACGACGCCTCCGCCTACACGGAGCGCACCACCGAGTTCGCCACGCGACACACCGCCGACTTCGCCACGCGACACACACCCGCTGCTGCCGACTTCGCACAGCCCCGCGCGCACCGACCGATGGCGTACCTCTCCCCCCGCGTCGGTCGAGGGGGATGCGGAGATGGCGTATGTGCCTAGGTCCTCCTAGGCCGCAGTCCATCGCGCCGCGCCCCAGCACGCCGACCATAACGCCCAACACGACCCCAGCAGCGGCGACACGCGCGCCTGGGCCCGCGAAAGACGCGCAGGCCGCACATCGTGCCTGCCGACCCCCCGCGCACGCGTACCGGCTGCAACAGCAGGCGCAGCAACTGCAACCTCAGTACGGATGCGTGGGAGGAGGGTACGCGGGGCGGTGGGGCGTGCAGAGCGCGCGGACGTCACCTGTGCGGGTGGGAGGGTGGTCGCCGCCCAGGTATCAGGGGGCGGCGCAGCAGCAGCAGACGGGGTTAGGAGTGTATCAGGGTGGGGGGCAGCAACAGCAATGGACGCCCCCGATGCAGCACGCGACGCACCCGGCACAGCAACACCAGCAACAGCAGCATGCTCCGGCGCACCACACACAGCACCAACAGCATGCGCCGCAACACACGCCACGGCTGCCGCGCTTTTTGGAGCGGTGGAGTCCGGGGGTGAGGGAGGTGGTTCCGTCGCACGCCCCGCAGGTCCCCTCGCATGCGCCGCAAGGCCTCGCGCTGCCCGCGCACACGCACGTCCCCTCGCACACGCTCCCTTAGCTCGCCCCCGCTCGCGCAGGCGCCGATGCCGCGCCGCGCCGTGTTTGCGAACGCGGGCCCGCCGGGGGTGAGCGGGTATGCGTATGCCGCAATGCGTATTGAGCGTGCGAGGGATTACTGCGCCGTTCTACGTTCTACTCGCGGGTTACCCCGCCGTTCCGCCGTCCTCCCGTTCCACCGACACCGACACTGACACCGATATACATTAATTGACTTTCACGACCGCGCCGTTCGTATATCATAATCCATTCGTTCTACTACATACTCACGTATTCATTCACGTATCTCTTTCTTTCATTCTCCGTCGCATAACTTTCCTTCTTTCTTTCGCATACATACATCCATCTGCACATTAGCACACGTATTCATCCATCCATCATTCTCTCAGCTCGCTGCATCCTCTCATCTCAACTACCTTGACAAGAGTGTGACGACAGTGGACCTTGTTGCGCAGAGGTGATACAAACCCCTTCGAATTGTCTCTGTGTCATCTGTCCGTCATGTCAGGTTCGCCTACCTGCTGCGTAGAAACATTCCACTGATTCCGACATTTTCGACAGAAAAATAGAATTTCCAGAAAATAGCATTGTACAGTTCCCCATAGAGCTTTTCAAACCTTAGCGTTCCTTCACATTATGCGCCGCACTCGCCAAATCTGCCGGCCGAAACTCTTCCAGGAAAACACTTTCAATCGCCGTAGCTCGCAACCTGGTTGCGCTGATACCCACCGTCATAACTCGTAGCCACGACTTTGAGGTTGATTCTTGCGCTGCTCCGCAAGTCTCTCGCGGGCTTTATAGATCCGAGCTGCAGTCTCGCATTGGATGTGTTCCGCATCCTACTGAGAAGTGGGCGGAAACGAAGATAAAAAACAAACGGGTCATAAATTTCCATCATGGGCGCTGAGTGGTTGGGGTACTGTGAAATTCCGGGCTACGACTGCGGGTTGAGTGGGAGGCGAAAATTTAAAGGAAATATGGAACAAAGTATGGATGATTTTTTCCCCCGAGAACATACAGATCCGTCCTGCTGACCAGCCCACGGATGCTCAACCTTGCGCACTCTGGATTATAGGTCACGATAACACTTATAGTTGCACCCACCAAATTACTATCTCCATTGTTCACACCTGTACCAACATCCGCTCCCTTGGTTGTCGCGACGGAATCCTGTGGGAGTCTGTTTATGCTGCTCGACCATTCCGACATACCCAGTGCGTCGATCTGACAGTGGTCGGCTATGTGAATCCCGATTCCAGCGCTCTGAATCGCGTTCTGAATGAGTTTCCATCAAGTGCTGCGTTCTTGAACCAGCTCCAGCATCTACACCTCATCGAGCCAGATCAGTGGGACAGTATCTTTTGGCTTCCGCTCAAGATTCTTCCGGAGCTGAAGAATCTGACGCACCTATCCATTGCGACGCGCACCGATATCCTAATCCGGACACCTCAATGGCCACTGGATTTAGAGGCCCTCCGCACACAAGTGGTCAAAGCGCCCAAGCTTCAGCAAGTCGTTCTCACCACGCGCTTACATGGAGAGGAGCTAGAGAAGATATGCAAAGAGGCGCGGAGGATTGATGCATGCTTTGTAGTGGTGCATCGCTCCACGGCGTTGGAAGGAGTCGCGGGTGTGGCAGCAAAGTTTGCAGGATAGACAAAAATTCTGGACCCGGGCGGCGGTTGAGGAGGACAAGACCGTGATGACAGGGGACCTTGTTGCGCGGAGGTGATACAAACTCTTCCAATTGGCTCTGTCGTTCGTCCGTCATTCAGGTTCGCCTACCCGCTGCGCAGAAAACATTCCACTGATTCCGACATTTTCGACAGAAAATTTGCAGAAAATATCACTGTACAGATTAAAGTACAAGATGCCTATAGAGCTTTTCAAACCTTAGTCCGATTCAACTTCTTTCGCATTGTGTGCCGCACTCGCCAAGTCTGCATGTCGAAACTCTTCCTGGAAGACACCCTCAAGGGCCGCATCCCGTACGCTCTGCTCTGAAATGGCCGGACTATCATCATCCCAGAAACGAGCTTGAGGTTGAAACTTGCGCGGTTCCATGAGTGTCTCGCGGGCTTTATAGATTCGAGCGGCAGTCTCCCAGCCGATGCGTTCCGCATCCTCCAATGGTAAGCCTTCGTCCACAAAATCAGTGTACGCTGAGCGCAGCCAGGAGGACACATCGTATGTTCTTGCGAGGAGGATAATCTCGACGTTGTCTCTCGTTGGGCTCAGAAAATGAGAGTCCAATTCCTTTATCGCCAACGCTCGAATGTCCGAAAAATACCACAAGGTCGACAATTTCAAAACCGAAATCCAAACTTCCTTGGACTTTGACATGGTGTCTCCCGAGATTTTCCTGCGGAACATTCAATGGTATCCCAAATCCATCCAATCGGACGCATCCGTCTCTCACAGAGGATACATCACTCGGAGCAGTCGCTGGAAGTCCACGACGCTAATTCCCTCCAACTTGATCGGGTTCTGGTCGCTGCCGACCTCCGATTCAACACCATCTGCGACGGGGAGAGTCCAGGCCGCAGCGAAGATCTCCGCGCCGCGTTCAAAGTGGTGCTGCGGCACCTTGAAGAGGCGATTCTCGATCTGCTTGGGATTAGTACTATCCGTCAATTTGTTCGAAGCGGCAGACGGACCTGGAAGGTGACTGTGTCCAGATAGTATTCCTCGTCTCGCACCAGACTGGGTGCTTGGGTGGTCATTGTCGCGCGAACTATGTGGTGCGAATCGAGGCAACCACGCTGCACTGCGGAAACCAACTTGCCGAAACCGGCAACATATATCAGTTCTTTTCGTTTTTTTTTTTTTTTTTAGAAAAACGATTCTGATCATTTGGTCTGACTAGAGAGACTAACCGGCAACGGAGCTGGCGGTAAATGAGCGATGGTGGTTGTGATATTTTTGTTATTGCTCCGGTCAAAGAAAGATTCGTGACGTATCGTTTGTGGAAGGTATGTTTCCAAATTTCGCGGTATTCCTACTCTAGTATGCCTCATTTTTAGCGAGGACCACTTTCATCCACCGCGAGAATATACGAAGAGTTGAACCCGAGGGACAACATCCGCAAAATATGCGCTAGGGCTGAGTTGGACTATAATACTAAAAGTGCTAGTCATCAGGTGCCCAATCGTAAACTGCCCGGGCCACGACCCCATAGTTCGCTCTGACAGGTCGCGCGTACGCAGCACTCGCCAGTTCTGCCTGCCTGAATTCCTCCCTAAAAGTGCCTTCGACATCGGCATGCTCGAATCGGCTAGAGCTAACATGATGACCACGGTAACCGGTTTGGTAGCTCTTGATGGCCACCTCGCGCGTCTGGTACAGCTGAACCGTTGTCTTCCACCCAATCTTCTCCGTGTCGTCCAAGGAAATTCCTTCCTCTCGTCTAGCAAGCTCTGTGTAGCCCGACCGCAGCCACGGCGCGACATCGTACTGCCGGGAGAGGAGGATACGCTCGACGCTTCCCAAGGACATGCCGGTAAGCTGGCGGATCGCGAGATCGCGGGCGTCGATAAAGTACCACAGAGTGGACAACTTCAACACCGAAATCCAGTCGTCTTTTGGCATCAAGAGGATCTGCGGGATGTCCCTGGACAGGCTCAGTCGGTCTGAAGAGAATCACCAATCGAAACAAATGGTAAACTCACAAGGGATAAAGGACTTTGAAGAGCCTCTCGAAGTCTACACTGCTGATCCCCTCCAATTTGAATGGGTTCGCACCGCTGCGTCCTTCAGCTTGGACGTCATCGGCTGCAGGAAGAGTGAAGGTCGTGGCGAATATCTCCGAATTGCGCTCGAAATGGTGGCGCGGGACTTTGAAGATGCGATCTTCGATCTGGGTTATATGGTCGTCCGCAAATTGCTATGGTTCAAATAATATTTACCAGGAAGGTCACACTTTCCAGGTAATACGTCCGGTCGCGCGTCGAGGTGGGAGTAGGAGTAGCCATCTTCACAGGAAGTAGCTTTCAGAGCTGAATTTAAGGCACTCTGACCCCACATGGCTGAGGCATGGGGTCCCCTTGTGGGCGTCAATAGGTCGGTCCGATGAAGCAATGAGGGTCGTCTCGTCATCGTTTTAAAATACATAGCTTCGCCGCATGAGAATATCAACCTTTCTGAACTCACATCCTCGATATGGGATCCAGTTCAGGAGTTACTTTCTCCCCAGCCTGGGTTGAGTTTATTCTTTCTCAAATGCTGATACGCGCCTGATCCGAATCGGTTAGCCGGAGCCGTATCGGGGTCCGACGGTTCTATCCTTCGTCGAACCCTTATCAAACCGCTTGACCCCGCAGTAACTTAGCTGAAAAGAGTGCTTTAACTTTTATGCCCCGAGCAGTTATCAACTTGAAGAAGCTTGCCGGCTTTTCGAAGTTTTTGTCTTTAGTGGTCCAGAATTATGTGGTCAATTCACTTTCCCTTCTGGAAATCTAATTCAGCGAAATAATGTTGAACAACTCGAACTGCTCAACCGAAGTTGATTATTTTGACATCGTGTGGGACGCGACGGACCGCGAAAGACACGTGCTGAGAACTCTCTTCAAGTTCATCCTCTGTTGGAGCTGTTCCTATCTACAATGAGCTGAATTCGCGAAGCTCTGCGAAGCCCTCCGCACAAAAGCGGTTAAAGCGTCGAAGCTTCGTCAAGTCGTTATCACAACGCGCTTGCATGGAGAAGATCGAGAAAAGATATCCAAGGAAGCGCGGAGGATTGATGCACGCTTTGTAGTTGTACACCGTGCCCGGCGTTGGAAGGAGACACGGGTGTGGCAGCAGAGTTTGCAGGATAGGCAAAAATTCTGGACCCGGGCATCGCGGGAGGGATGATTCTATTGAGAAACCCTCCGTATTAGGCAATGTTCTCAGCATAGGGCCGGACATCAACTGGCGACCGGGTGGATGCTATAATTGAGATAATGTGTTGTATACACCATTATTATTGCCTAGGAAATTCGAGTAAGTTTTTCAGAACAGTTAATACCGTTTCCCAGGAATGAATTAACCTTCTGGCGCAAATACAAGGCATTCCGCCGTGTGATGGGATCAAACCAAGGCTAACTCAACCTCGGCATGGTGATTTCACTTGCCCTCTGTATTACAATGCTCTGCAAACTTCCTAGATATGTACCGTGACATCCCAGCAGTGTTGCCTGAACTTTTTATCAATATCCATTGTTGATCTATTAACCGTTCTTTAAGCAAATCCTCGGCGATTCTTTACATCTGTTTGCACGTCTGTTTGATTCATCTCCATCGAGATTATCCCCTTCTCTCTTTCTCCCTCTTTCTGCTCTTTTCTCAACGTCAAATGACCAACGCGCAGACTCAATAAACTCCAACGCCACTGCCTCTGCATGCCTCAAGGCTGCATTTTATTCCTATACAGTCAGTTTGTTCCCGCTGGAGGCGCCGTAACCTGGTGAGTCACAGCAAGCTGTGTGAACAACACGAATTGGGCCAGTGGAGGTAAGGATGCAAGGCGCGTGAGTCCACAGCTCCGTAACAACTCCTCAGACGACACGTTGGCCGCAGTAGTGATGCTGCGGCCACGTATGCTTTTGAAACATATAGAAAAATGCATCCCAAAGTTATTTCTGCATCACCTGCTTCCTCACTCCGCTCTCGCTTATAATTTCCGTGTCCCTGCTGTTTGCTCAAATGCACCGATGTCCTGTTTTACCCCTCGTGTTGCATGCAAGACTGGCTCAATTCCGCATACCTGGCTGTATTCAACTGCAAAATTCTATCCTTCAACCGGCAATTTTTTGACCCACAAATCAACGGTTTTTTTTGGTTCTTTCTAGGAACACTTGCTATTGGGAACTACAGGTTGCAACTGGGCCGATCTCATAGTTGCTGCCAATTTCTAGCATTGGATTCTCTCTCTGAACTATGACTCTGGTATTTGGCTCCAAAATATTGATCATGAATAGGCTTTTGAACCACATCCCTTTGCTTTACTTTGCACTTTGACATAATTATATATTCAATTTGAATACGACAATGATAACACACTATTTCCTACAGTTGCCGGAGTGAAGCGGAGGCACATCTTGTCACATGGTAAAGTTTCCAACACGAATTGCACAGTTCTGTGATTAAAATCACATTGTGAGGTTCCGTGGGGCCTGGAACACGCCCAGTCGAGTAATTCTTGGTTCCGAAATTAGGGACCAGGTCTCCAAAACGCCTTTGTCTGTCCGTTCCTTTATTATTTTGGCTTAGTCATGATGGGATCAGTTAAACCCTAGATGTATGTCATATAAGTGCCTTTAACTACCTTTTACTGAATTTTTTTCAATAGAATGCATTTTTGGGTTCATATTTTTTTCAGCTTTTGAAACACGTGAGAAATTATTGATTATACGACAACATCCTTTCTATCTTTTCCACTTCCTTGAGAGCGGACAACCCTTAAGATCAGCACCGCAATGAGGAACCAAGACTGCCCGGAGGGCTAATGTATAGAAGAAAGTTACACCACATTCTGGGGACATCTACCACATTTGACTTTGGCTGAGTGGTCACCGGCACCAGTGATGAGATACCCCATTTGGAGGGGTTCCTGCGGATTTGCCGAGAATCCGGGTTTCTCAATAGAATAATCCCGTAGGGAGGTACCATCACCAAGGGGGCACCGGCATTCAAACCGGCTACGTAAGGCCGGTTAGCTAGTCCAGCCATGAGGCCGGACAAAAAAAATGAGACTGCAAATTTTTGATCACAAAATCGGCTGTAGGGAGGTTTGAGAACTACTTCTAAGTTCTCCGGCCCAGGAGAGGTGTTGAAATTCGGTAGTTGACGTTAGGCGTCAACAATTACCATATGCGGCATGATGCGGCATCAGTCGATCAATGGTGGCCTATTTGTAGTCTCGCATCAGACAGAACTTTCCCATGTCCGAGGCGAACAGTTGGAATCGCTTAGAATTCAGGCGTTGCAAGGGAAAAGAAAGTAGGCACTCTGAGAAAAGTTTCACAGTGTTCTGAAATTGTTTCATCTTTTTTTGGCATCAAAAGTAGCTGGTAGCTGCGAAATAAGGATGAGTGAATGTTTATTCAGATGAACGGTGGTATGACTAGACATTTGAGTCTAATATTCAACTAGAGGCCTCAGTCCATTCATCATATGAATATATACGACTGTTTTCACCGTCCTGTGAGTATCCGGGTCAGCCAACACCTGTTTTGCGGTACTCCGGCACTAATAGGGGAAAATACTAAATATGGTAAGTATCCCACGGTCACGTAGTTAGTTAGTCCAAAGATAAGGGCACGAAAAAAAAAATGGCCTAAGAAGGTCTTTTTTTCGAATGCCGGTGCCCCCCTTGACTACCACCGCAAGATAAGTCCGCTAGTCACAGCACATCAGTATGCGGCTATGAGAAGTTAGATATTGCGAAGATGAGTGGGGCACAGTCCAGTGTTGGCCGGAAGGGCGAAGGCCTTCAAAATCGGAAGGCCTTCCGAAGGCCTTCAGGAAGGCCCTCCAGATTTTCGGCCGGGATGTCGAGGCCTTCGGAAGGCCTTCCAGAATCACGTGTATGCATACGTAATCTCACCAAAATCTTACCGGAGGAGATGTTGATGCAGACTTGGCTGAGGAAGCTGAGGACGCCATTCTTGACAATGGTAGGACAGAAATCGATTCAGACGATGAGTATTGAGTTTTTAAAAATGCAATTTCGGCTGTGTAATTATGCATGGGAATTTTCTTTGGAAGGCCTTGATTAGCCCTTCCGCGGAAGGCCTTCGCCCTTCGGAAGGCCTTCTGAATTCTGGCGACCGAAAATGAAGGCCTTCCGGCCAACACTGGCACAGTCACATACCACATCCGCTGTCTGCTGCATATCCATCGACCATCCGAGCAGTCGTGGGAGCAGGGTGTGTCCAGTATGCATCCTCCTCTGGTAACCACGTCAAGTGAACAGGAAGGCCACAGCGGCGGCAAAGCATACAGTCGACCATATATGCACAAGAAGACTACCTGCAGATGACAGATTTTCACCAGAGGGCTCTCGCAGACATGGGTGTTGTCAACTTCAAGGACCAAGACAGAAGTCAGCCTCTCAGGACTCCAGAAAACCACAGGAAATTCCAGAAGGACAAGGAAGATGAGACTAGTCAAGATATGCCTTTGCGGAGGCCCAGAGTCTATATCCCGAGAGATGGAGAGTACATTGTTGAAGCAGCAGAAGAGATTTTGGTTTGTGTGGCGATGTTATGATCTCATGCTATCAGCCTTCGTCCACCGCCACCCTCCCTCACCACCAAAAACAAAATCCCACTACTCTGCTTTAATTTCTCCATGGATTCCTTGCTTGATAGGTATACTGTTCAAATTCGCGCATTCCACGGACAAATTGGTGCTGCGCTGACTCGGATGCACTCTCCGGGAACATCTCATCTTGGGCCTCCTGTCCTAATATTTTGCTCATTTTGCACACTGCCCCGAAATTCGGACCTCCAATTCATCGCGCTTTCTTTCAAGTGCCCATGCATGGGCTGCACAGCACCTGCTAAAGCTGGCATGCATGGCTTCAAGTGTGGATGCACGGCTTCAAGATGCAGGCTCAACATGCTTTGGGCATGCAGGGGGGGGCAAGCACTGCCCGGGGTACTGACTGCCGGAAATGCCCAACCAAATATTGCATGAATATTGCAGGTAAAGCTTATGGTGGACTCTTCACCATCCCGCCGCTGATTAATGACCCAATCATTTTCCTGGCAATTTCCTGGTGAATGTTCCAAATTGTGCATGTCGATAACAGATTGACAGCGAATATGAAGGCATTCATGACGGGAGAGTACCTTCTCCCATTCTCCAAGGCAGTCCTCCAGGATTGTCAGTTATATACACGGAGCTGGCAACACTGGCCACCACTGATGGCTGCCGGTGAACTTCATTGGGTCTTGTTGGACCCAGACTTCGAAAATATTGTACTCCACTGTTCTCCAATGGAATCCAAAGGGTTCAGATATTTTACATCATCACCATGATCTCCAGTGATGTCCAACAAAACCATTGGTGATACAAACTCCTGCTGGATAGAATTTAGGTGTTTGGCGGACAATGCAGTAGAAGCCTGGGCATACAGCGGGCAAGGCAGTGCCTCTAATGTGGCCACATGTGGGCTAAACATGGCACAATAGCGCTTTTTTTCAAGGGCTGAATCTGGGGGGAAGTACATGTATCATGCTAAGGCTGGCTTTCATTCCATGGTACATGGGTGGCTGCATTAAATGTTTAAACCTTCAAATAAAATAAGTTTGGAGAGAAGCAATTTGCCTTAGCATATGCAAGGCTCAGGACGAACCAAATTACGGGTGATGTTCTCCTCCAAACTGGGCATAACCTTCAACCACAAGCTATGGCAAGGCAGCACAGAGTCAGCCCTTTCCCAAATCCTGTTGGATTTTCCTCTTGGCCTACATCATGAGGTAGTACTATTACATGCACTTGGGGACAAAAGTCATGATGAAATGAATGTTTTCTTTGCCTAATGTGTGATAATCTCCGTACTGAGTGACTGTTGTTTGTGGGCTATCACCTCAGGAAGGCATAGGACCATACAGCTGCCAACCCTTTGGTGGGCTCAAATATTTGAGGCTGCATCAGCGACAACTTGCAGGGGATGGTAGTTACTTTGCCTTCACACTTAATCACCATTGTTATGGATAGAATAAATAAATAGGGAGGCTACATACTGGACAAAAGGCTATAATCTGGACATGGCATACTGTGCACACCAAGAACAGGTAGGTATGTATTTGTCCAAATATGGGTGGAGCTGTGGAAAGTTGAAGAGAAAGAACAATAAGATTGAAACACAAACCCCGACTATCCAATATCCAGAATACAATTCAAACCAACACTCCATGCCTTCCCTTGTCCTAAATGTCACTTCCTTGAGCCAATTTTTTCTCTTCCTCCTCCTCCTCCTCCTCAGTGATATATGCTTCCTCCAGTGCACTAACAGGTACATGCAATTCTGAAAGGTGTTGAAGTTGTTCCTCATACTTGGCCAGAATGGCAGAGTCAACCTCTGCTATCTTTGTATCAATCTTGATTACATCCTTCATCTGAGAGGACCTTTCAAACAAGGGCCTGGCTGTCTTCCACAATTCAACTGCTTTAATGACCTCTCCACGATTATTCATTATATCACCAATTCGAACCATGCAATCTGCCCGCCAGCGATGGACATCCATGAATGTGAATCCATCTAGGGCAACATTGAATAAGTTGAGTGCTGTTTCATCATCACCTTGGGCAGAAAAAATTTGGCCAAGGCATCGGAATGCTTGCATTGTCTGGCGCTTGTCCCTGCACTTCAATGCCAGTCCAAGGAAGATTCCGGTCCATCGCAGTGTAGTTGGAATGCCATTCATACCAGTGGAAAGATCTCCAAGCCTTTCAGCACATAAGAGTGCCAGGTCTGGGTCAATATCCAGAGACAATTTAAAACATTTTTCAAGCAGTGCATTTGCAGTCCCAAGGGCCTCATCTCCAAGGCAGAGCTCAGCAGCTACATAATCAGCTACAAGACTTGTATGTCTGCCATAGTACCCATGCCATGCCTTCAAATGAGACTGAGTGATGTCTAGGTTTTGGTGAGTGATTTTCGGGTCAGCACCAATATTAATATCAATGAAAGCAATGTTCAAGTTTGTCATGATGGCATGGTATGAAGTTGGCTGGCAGCTGGATGCAATGGCTACTTGCACCTTGCGAGATTCAAAATACTCGGATTTCAAAAGGTGTATCTCAGCCTGGAGATTTAGGATGATAAGATTCAATTTGCTTTGTTGGAGACCGAGAGTAGCCAGGATGTGTCCGGATTTTTGCAAAAGATGTTGAGCATGCAAATAGTTGGCCAAATATATGTGACTTGATCCTTGAAGGCGGAGAGACCAAGCTTGTCCAGTGATGTGCCCTATGTGCTCAGCATATCTATATGCCTCCTTGGCATGTGTGAGTGCCCTCAAGGGCTTTCCGAGGTCAATAAGAATGTCACATATGCTGGCCAAAGCATGGTAGCCAAAAATGGTAGGGGATCCAGTACTTTCTGCCAGAGAATATGCTGTTTGACAATACTGCAGGGCTCCTGGTAAATCTGACTTTGCAAACCGGAAATACAATCCCAGAGCACGGTACCATCTGCCTGGAGATAAATTAGTTAGGTGAACACAAAGACCATGATTGTGTCTTACTCTGTTCCAGTGGATCTTTTGAAGCGAAATGCTGAGTGCCTAGGGTGATGTCACTATTAAAATCCAGGTGTGGCAAATATTCCGAAGCTTCCAATAGCCCGATGAGATATTCCCCAAAGATTTGATTGTCTTTCCAATGCAGCATTTGCCCAGAAAGCTGCAGCAACAGGGGTGAATATGTGTTGTGAACCCGATCATAGAAGCCATTGAGAAAGAGGATGCTTCTAAAATTCTGGACAATATCTGGTCCCTCTTGCTCAAGCCCATCATGAAGAACAGTGCTGAAGTTGCCCAAATTTTGTGAAATTTGAGGGTGTATATCCGCTACATTGAAATTCTTGAATTGATTCCAAAGATCAAGAATTTGATAGAAATGTTCTCGTAGCTTTAGCTTTAAGGCATTTGCTGGAGGATGAGTATGGAGGATATGTTCTCGTATTGGAACCAGAACTTTGAGATGTTGATCCTGGTCAACAAAGGCAAGGGATGTTTTAATCAGAGTGGCCTTGCAGGCCAGAATGTCAAGGATTGGCAATTGGGCCTGCCACCAAATCAGCATCTGCAAGCCCATCTGGTAGCATGGACAGAATACTGAGCAGCTGCTGAGCACCTGGGGTCATACGGGAGCTGGTGTATGACAACATGATGGATATATCCAGGCTCGATCTCTGGTCATACCCATCTGAAAGCATCTGGGTACTTTCCAATTTCCAACGAGGAAAGCGCCTTGGCGCATCCTTCAGCACTTGCAACACTTGCAATGAGGCTGACTGCCAGTGGAAGATTCCCTGTCAGTTCAAGGAGTTCTTTGATGCTTGCATCATCATGGCCTTCATCAGCAATCTCAACGAAGGTCTGCAGAGCAGCCACATTGGAAAGTGGCTTGAGAGGGGCCAGGAAGGGGCGGGTCCATTTGACTTTACTTGGATGCTCAGCACCTCTGAGGGTGATCTACAGGAAGTTCAAGGTATAATTTGACAAACTCGTAAACATTACTCACCATGAGGCCCAAGTGGGGGGAATCGGTCAGAAGTGATAGAAACTCTTCAACTTCAGAGCGAGATGAAAGGGATTCCCATGGGGTTTCCAGATTATCTAAGACCAGAAGGGAAGGGGGAGCATGGGCAAAATAATGTGCAACCTTCTTTGCCATGTTTGAGCCCTTCTCCAACCCAATATGATTTGCAATTGTCACTGCCAGCTCAGTGCAAGTGGGGCTTGAGATGCATGGAACAAAGTATCGATATGAATACTTGGCTTCCACTTGTGGATTATGGAGGGCTGCTGTGGCGAGGCTGGTCTTTCCCATGCCTCCTGCACCAAGAATAGCAATGTGGGCAGAATCCTGCATGAGAATATTCACCACATCCTGGAGCTCTGATTCACGGCCATGGAAGATTTGTGGGCAGGGTGGAAGTAGACCAAAAGATCCTGAGCTGTTCAAGACCTTTAGTAAAATAGATGGTGTTTGCAGGTTTGGCTCACCTATTATTCCTCAAACTTGCCAGAGTTCCTGCCATCTAACAACCATGAGCTACAAATTTCAATGGTCATATTTTGTTACTCACTGAGGAGCGATCAGACCCAGTGAGAGCAGAGTCATTCTCCAAAAGGGCAACAAGCTTTTCATGTTGCTCCTTGGCATCCTTTTTCATTTGCCCCATTTGAGACAAGGTTGAACCTGTAACTTGAGCCTGCAACAATTTGAATGTGCACTGAAACACATTTTATTTGATATACCTTGAACAATCCAAGCATCCGGCTGAGCTCCTGCTTGCATTTTTCCAATCTTTCTCCAGCCTCAGGCTGTCTGAAAAGTCCCTTTATTTTTCCTAGAGTGCCTTTTTGCTGCCCATTCAGAACTGTGAACAGCTTTTCAAGTGCCCTGATGTAAAATATTAAATGAATGCAATGTCATCATCAAATGGGACTCACTCTGTGAATTTTGCAATGTCATATAAGAGTGCTGTTGGAAGGACACCCTTGATTTCTGAAGTTGAATGAAGCTGGACTATGATACACAGGATTTCATGAATCTGCTCCATAATCTCCACATGATCTTCCTTGTTCGATCTGGTTGTCTATTCTTTTTTGTTAAATATTGTGCTAATCGCCACGGAATTGGATCACCTCAATACACTTCAAAATTGAAAAGCACAACGCGGCAGTTGAACAAAGGAATGGAACTTGAGTTGTTTCTCCAATGTTCCTGGCAGTAGTTGCAGCCAGGGTGGTATATTGGATAAGGTTCTTGAAGTTTGCAGTAGTAGGCATAGTGGACGTTCTTGACGGGAGGGGTGCACGTCGTTTGAGCGTATATATCTGTTGCAGTGTTTCTCCCACTTATATGTGTATTCTCAGGATTGTGCGAATCCCAATATACGCGCGGGTATAGATACTCGCTAATCTGGCTCTGGTATTAGTTGTGGAGCCGTTTCAGGCCCGGTTAGGTCTGGCTAGGCCGCATTGGGTCCGCCAGGCCCAATCACTGCATTCTGAGGCCCTGTCGGCAAACTCCTGTCGGCAAAAGTGATCCCCGTCGGCATGCGTCAGCCGATGTCAGCAGACGGGGCATCCTCAGCAGTTTCCAGACCCCTGTTAAGGTTGTCCTTGCCGTTTTCAAGTGGTTTTGAAGGTTGGAACCTGCTTCTGAGCACAGTGAAAGGGCTAGGAGGCTGATTGAGCATATACTACGCTGCCGGCCCGAAAAAAATGGGCCCAGAACCGTGTGCGAAGAATTGTCAGATAGCCGTAATTCTTTCCCACACCTTGCCAGGCACACCTCGAAACGGCAGGAGCCATCGGAGGCACAACCACCACAATCAGGCTGGGGATGCGCGGAAGCGGCCGGTGCGCACGGCAGCTCTCCTTTTTCGGCGGCGGCGGCTTCAAATCCTTTTTCGCCATCGCCCGCCCCATGTCGTCCACGTCCACATCCTCGAGGTCCACCACGTCCGAGTCGTGTTCCACCTCGGAGGAGTCGACTTCGGAGGGATACGACGCCCCCGCCTCGCACCACCGAGTTCGCCACACGACGCGACACACCCCCGCCACTGCCGACTTCGCACAGCCCCGCGCACACCGACCGATGGCGTACCTCTCCTCGCCCGCGCGCCGCGCCCCAGCACGCCGACCATCACCGCTCCTGATGCAGCACGCGACGCACCCGGCACAGCAACACCAGCAACACCAGCATGCTCCGGCGCACCACACACAGCACCAACAGCATACGCCGCAACACACGCCACACCAGTACCAGCGGCACGCCGCCCCGGCTCCGGCCCCGCACGCGCGCACGACGACGCAGTGGACGCCTCGCGCCTCACGTACGCGGTGGCTGGGCACGGGCAGTGGATGACGCCACGGCTGCCGCGCTTTGTGGACTTGGAACGGTAGAGTCCGCGGGTAGGGGAGGTGGTTCCGTCGCACGCCCCGCAGGTCCCCTCGCATGCGCCGCAAGGCCTCGCGCCGCCCGCGCACACGCACGTCCCCTCGCAAACGCTCCCTCAGCTCGCCCCCGCTCGCGCAGGCGCCGCGCCGTGTTTACGAACGCGAGCCCGCCGGGGGTGAGCGGGTATGCGTATGCCGCAATGCGTATTAAGCGTGCGAGGGGTTACTCGGCCGTTCTACCTTCTACTCGCGGGTTACCCCGCCGTTCCACCGTCCTCCCGTTCCACCGACACCGACAATGACACCGATATGCATTGATTCACTTTCACGACCGCGCCGTTCGTATATAATAATCCATTCGTTCTACTACATACTCACGTATTCATTCACGTATCTCTTTCTTTCATTCTCCGTCGCATAACTTTCCTTCTTTCTTTCGCATACATACATCCATCTGCACATTAGCACATGTATTCACCATCCATCATTCTCTCAGCTCGCTGCATCCTCTCATCTCAACTACCTTGACAAGAGTGTGACGACAGTGGACCTTGTTGCGCAGAGGTGATACAAACCCCTTCGAATTGTCTCTGTGTCATCTGTCCGTCATGTCAGGTTCGCCTACCTGCTGCGTAGAAAACATTCCACTGATTCCGACATTTTCGACAGAAAATTAAAATTTCCAGAAAATATCATTGTACAGTTGCCCATTAGAGCTTTTCAAACCTTGGCGTTCCTTCACATTATGCGCCGCACTTGCCAAATCTGCCGGCCGAAACTCTTCCAGGAAAACACTTTCAATCGCCGTTGGTTGCGCTGATACCCACCGTCATAACTCGTAGCCACGACTTTGAGGTTGATTCTTGTGCTCCTCCGCAAGTCTCTCGCGGGCTTTATAGATCTGAGCTGCAGTTTCGCATCCGATGTGTTCCGCATCCTACTGAGAAGTGGGCGGAGACGAAGAGAAAAATCCATAAAAACAAGCGGGTCATAAATTTCTATCATGGGCGCTGAGTGGTTGGGGGTACTGTGAAATTCCGGGCTACGACTGCGGGTTGAGTGGGAGGCGGAAATTTAAAGGAAATATGGAACAAAGTATGGATGAATTTTTTTCCCCGAGAACATGGGCAAATGAAGGATTGAGGCAGAATTGAAACAAAAAGCGTTCAACTCCTGTGACGCGTCAGATCACTGATGCCGCATCACGGTCACTGGCTTGACTGCGATGCCCCTCACCTATCTCGATAATGTTCTGCGCCCAACCTTCCGCTACCTTGGCCACGAGACATACCGCCCTTTTCCGTTCGAGAAACTTCCCCCCGATATCGCCACTCGCATTCTTACCTATGCATCCGCCGCGTCTCAGAATACATATAGATCCCTCCTGCTGACCAGCAGACGGCTCCTCGACTTGACCCGCATCGAAACTCTGCCGGCGGTTTCCGTCGTCCTCATTCGAAAGCAACAAATAAAGGCGTTCAGAATGTATCTGGATCAGCGCCCGGAAGTTATTCCTCACATCCATGCTCTCTGGGTTGTGACGGCGGCAAGCCGTCGGACCTCTAGACTTCGCGCATCCATCATAAATACATGCACGAGCATTCGCTCGCTGGCGTGCGACACCGACGTGCTCTTGGAATCTATCTGCGCCGGACAAGTATTCGTGCATACTCGACTCATCGACCTCACGTTGGCCGACGGACTCTCCCAGTTCAATCTGACGAGCAGTGCATCTGGGACTAGACTCGTCCATCAAATCCACCATCTGCACCTCGAAATCCGTTGGCAGTTGATGGCATTGCCCCACTTCGAGAATCTTACGCATATGTCCCTTAGGCTGAGTTCCTACTGTATTCGACAATTGACGGCGGACGTCTTCGTTGACATGGTCAAATCGCACAGGCTCGAACAGGTGGTCATCCTAGCTTATTTATGGAGGGCGGGTGATCGTGCAGATGTCGCGAAAGTAATTGGTGCAGTAGATGATCCGCGGCTTAGTGTTATTTATCACCGACGACACTGGGAAGCGTCGAGCTTGTGGTGCGCGCGCGTTCAAGATAGAGACAGATTATGGGCGCAGGCCAAGAAGCAGAAGTGTACGCAGGAGCAAAAAGGTATGGAAGTCTTGGTTTGAAAACCAGAGACGCTGCTGAAATGTCAAAGCCCGTCTCGATATTTCAGTGTGGCCTCGACACAAGCTCCTGCTCACCGAAGCATACCGGGCGTTCCCGTTTGAAGAGCTACCCGTGGAGCTTGCTCTCGAGATTCTCCTTCTTGCTGCAGGCCATTCCAAAGGCACATACAGATCCGTCCTGCTGACCAGCCCACGGATGCTCAATCTCGCGCGCATTGAAACCTTGTCGGCCGTTCCCGTCATCCTCACGACCGAATTCCAAATGACCGCCTTCAAAACCTATCTAGACGAGCACCCAGAAGCTATTCCTCACATCCGCGCACTCTGGATTATAGGTCACGATAACACTTATAGTTGCACCCACCAAATTGCTATCTCCATTGTTCACACCTGTACCAGCATCCGCTCCCTTGGCTGTCGCGACGGAATCCTGTGGGAGTCTGTTTATGCTGCTCGACCACTCCGACATACCCAGTGCGTCGATCTGACAGTGGTCGGCTATGTGAATCCCGATTACAGCGCTCTGAATCGCGTTCTGAATGAGTTTCCATCGAGTGCTGCGTTCTTGAACCAGCTCCAGCATCTACACCTCATCGAGCCAGATCAGTGGGACAGTATCTTTTGGCTTCCGCTCAAGATTCTTCCGGAGCTGAAGAACCTGACGCACCTATCCATTGCGACGCGCACCGATATCCTAATCCGGACACCTCAATGGCCACTGGATTTAGAGGCCCTCCGCACACAAGTGGTCAAAGCGCCTAGGCTTCAGCAAGTCGTTCTCACCACGCGCTTACATGGAGAGGAGCTAGAGAAGATATGCAAAGAGGCGCGGAGGATTGACGCATGCTTTGTAGTGGTGCATCGCCCCCGGCGTTGGAAGGAGTCGCGGGTGTGGCAGCAAAGTTTGCAGGATAGACAAAAATTCTGGACCCGGGCGGCGGTTGAGGAGGACAAGACCGTGACGACAGGGGACCTTGTTGCGCGGAGGTGATACAAACTCTTCTAATTGGCTCTGTCGTTCATCCGTCATTCAGGTTCGCCTACCCGCTGCGTAGAAAACATTCCACTGATTCCGACCTCTTCAACAGAAAATTGCAGAAAATATCACTGTACAGATTAAAGTACAAGATCCCTATAGAGCTTTTCAAACCTTAGCCCGATTCAACTTCCTTCGCATTGTGTGCCGCACTCGCCAAGTCTGCCTGTCGAAACTCTTCCTGGAAGACAGCCTCAATGGCCGTATCCCGCACCCGCAGCCTCTCATCATCCTCATCATCCGAGTAATAGGGACTTTGAGGTTGAAATTTGCGCGGTCCCATTAGTGCCTCACGGGCTTTATAGACTCGAGCGGCAGTCTCCCATCCAATGCGTTCCGCATCCTCCAATGATAAGCCTTTGTCCACAAAATCGGTGTACGCTGAGCGCAGCCAGGAGGACACATCGTATGTTCTTGCGAGGAGGATAATCTCGACGTTGTCTCTCGTTGGGCTCAAAAAATGAGAGTCTAGTTTCTTTATCGCCAACGCTCGAATGTCCGAAAAATACCACAAGGTCGACAATTTCAAAACCGAAATCCAAACTTCCTTGGACTTCGACATGGCGTCTTCCGAGATTTTCCTGCGGAACATTCAATAGTATCACAAATCCATCCAATCGGACGCATCCGTTACTCACAGAGGATACATCACTTGGAGCAGTCGCTGGAAGTCCACGACGCTAATTCCCTCCAACTTGATCGGATTCTGGTCGCTACCGCCCTCCGATTCAACACCATCTGCGACGGGGAGAGTCCAGGCCGCAGCGAAGATCTCCGCGCCGCGTTCAAAGTGGTGCCGCGGCACCTTGAAGAGGCGATCCTCGATCTGCTTGGGATTAGTACTATCCGTCAATTTGTTCGAAGCGGCAGACGGACCTGGAAGGTGACTGTGTCCATATAGTATTCCTCGTCTCGCACCAGACTGGGTGCTTGGGTGGTCATTGTCGCGCAAACTATGTGGTGCGAATCGAGGCAACCACGCTGCACTGTGGAAGTCAACTTGCCGAACCGGCAACGGAGCTGGCGGTAATTAAGCGGTGAGCCTGCGGTTGGTTGTGATATTTTCATTATTGCTCCAGTCAAAGAAAGATTCCTAACGTGGAAGGTTTGTTTCCAAATTTCGCAGTATTCCTACTCTAGTAAGCCTCATTTTTAGCGAGGACCACTTTCATCCACCATGACAATATACGAAGAGTTGAACCCGAGGGACTCGGACAACATCCGCAAAATATGCGCTAGGGCTGAGTTGGACTATAATACTAAAGTGCTACCTCCCCCTCGTAAAATGCCCGGGCCACGACCCCATAGTTCGCTCTGACAGGTCGCGCGTACGCAGCACTCGCCAGTTCTGCCTGCCTGAATTCCTCCCTAAAAGTGCCTTCGACATCGGCATGCTCGAATCGGCTAGAGCTAACATGATGACCACGGTAACCGGTTTGGTAGCTCTTGATGGCCACCTCGCGCGTCTGGTACAGCTGAACCGTTGTCTTCCACCCAATCTTCTCCGCGTCGCCCAAGGAAATTCCTTCCTCTCGTCTAGCAAGCTCCGTGTAGCCCGACCGCAGCCACGGCGCGACATCGTACTGCCGAGAGAGGAGGATACGCTCGACGCTTCCCAAGGACATGCTGGTAAGCTGGCGGATCGCGAGATCGCGGGCGTCGATAAAGTACCACAGAGTGGACAACTTCAACACCGAAATCCAGTCGTCTTTTGGCATCAAGAGGATCTGCGGGATGTCCCTGGACAGGCTCAGTCGGTCTGAAGAGAATCACCAATCGAAACGAATGGTAAACCCACAAGGGATAAAGGACTTTGAGGAGCCTCTCGAAGTCTACACTGCTGATCCCCTCCAATTTGAATGGGTTCGCATCGCTGCGTCCTTCAGCTTGGACGTCATCGGCTGCAGGAAGAGTGAAGGTCGTGGCGAATATCTTTGAATTGCGCTCGAAGTGGTGACGCGGGACTTTGAAGATGCGATCTTCGATCTGGGTTATATGGTCGGCTGCGAACTGCTATGGTTCAAGTTGAAATATTTACCAGGAAGATCACACTTTCCAGGTAGTACGTCCGGTCGCGCGTCGAGATGGGGGCAGGAGTGGTCATCTTCACAGGAAATAGCTTTCTGAGCTGAATTTAAGGCGCTCTGACCCCACATGGCTGAGGCATGGGGTCTCCTTGTGGGCGTCAATGGGTCGGTTCGATTAAGCAACGAGGGTCGTCTCGTCATCGCTTAAAATACATAGCTTCGCCGCATGACAATATCAACCTCTCTGAACTTACATTCTCGATATGGGATCCAGTTCATGGAGGTTGAGTTTATTCTCAATGCTGATACGCGCCTGATCTGAATCTGTTAGCCGGAGCCGTATCGGGGTCTGACGGTTCTATCCTTCGTCTAACCCTTATTAAACCGCTTGACTCACTGGCAGCTGAAAAGAATGCTTTAACTTTTATGCGTCGAGCAGTTATCAACTTGAAGAAGCTTGCCGGTTTTTCGAAGTTTTTGTCTTTAGTGGTCCAGAATTATGTGGTCAATTCACTTTCCCCTCTGGAATCCAAATAACGTCGAACAACTCGAACTTTTCAACCGAAGTTGATTATTTTGACATCGAGTGGGACCCAAGTGGGACCTTTGGGTCGCGACGCGACGGACCGCGGAAGTTGCGCAGAAGACACGTGCTGAGAACTCTCTTCAAGTTCATCCTCTGTTTGGAGCTGTTCTTGATCCTAGCTTGATCTACAATGAGCTGAATTCGCGAAGGCTCTGCGACGCTCACCTACGAGGTCATTGCGATCTTCGGGTACCTCACCTTCGGCTCTAAGGTCTACATCGCCATCGGCCAACTCGCCATCATCGTTCTCCGAGTCATGCTCTTTTCATACTTGAGTTGAAGGCCACTGCTTCGCTTGGCAATACGAGTCCCAGATGTCCTCGGAGCCACAGTGATGCGTGCGTCATCTGATCCTGGACAGGAGCCACGCACAAGTTCGGAAAGTATATATAAATCTTCGGCCCACTTATGCAAGATTTCGATGTAGTGGCTGAAATATGAGCTAAAAGGGCCCATGAAAAAAAAAGAGGGACACTTACCTCGTATAGGAGATAATTCTCTCAGGTTCATAGAGCATTCCAGCAGGATTTGCAGCCACCAGAAAACCAAGTCTTGTTTCTGAGCACTTTTGATGAATTGATCGCCCTGCCAAATTCTCGATTGAAAATCTTGCATAAGCCGGTTTTTGAGATGGCTAAGCAAGGAAGTGCAACCAGCGAGTGCGACGATATCTCGCTTCCCTACAGACGTGATCCGAAGGGTACGCAAACGTGGCACATTCAAATTCCGGACCATGCTTGATAAATTAGAGCCAAAGGCAACATCTAATTCAATCAGCTCCGGAAGCGGAGGAAAACACGAAGGCTGCTGTGGAACTCTAGAACAGCCGGAATACCACAGACACAATCGGCGAAGACGAGGTGCAGACCTGCACATATGACAATAATCATCCTAATTCAGAATGAATTTTCCATCCAGATCACGCAGAACGAGTGTATGCAGATGGGGCAATACGACGTTACGCGGCCATACAAATTTTATATGGCGCAGATGAAGGGATGTAAACCCAAGCAACGAATTCCCAGCTATATAACCTTCTACCGGCACAGAATCCATCACGGACCAGGTCCTGCATCAATCTCCCTACTATCACAATCAAACCCGCCGGTCCGACGGGCCGCACGGGAGTATCAGCTGAGCACAAATCCCACACAACTTTCCCACAGAAAGGCTAAGTTAGTCGGATGTCGGAAAAAACAGGGTACATTGGAAAAGGCGGTGCAAGATTACTAATAACGATACCTAAACAAGTTTAGGACTCGTAACCCGCTCCAGGTGAGTCGAACAGTGGCGACTCTCGGGAATTTTGGATAGCAAGGCTTGAGAAGGCGATCATTTATCTATCTACTTCGACGCGGGTATACTTTTCTAGACCCACCAGTGATTCCGCATCCCACCAACCGAGGCAGCGATTCGACGTCTGGGCCTTGGCGACACCCGACACCCGCGCCTGATTGAGACCGATGCCAGGAAACTCAGACCGAGCTCGTAGCCAAGGGCACACCTCGGTCATCGTTCGTCTGGGAATCTGGGCACCCTTCTGCCGCTGGTTGTCTCGCTTGCACGCTCCCCCTGTAATTCCATCCGGCGACGCCCACTATCAGGCGAAGGAGGCAGAACTTGAGGCTCCGCTGACATGCAGGGCCGCAAGTGCTTCGGGTCATCGACATGGTTGCTGGCAAGGACTTTGATAGTCGGGTCGAGTCGTTGGTATAGCATTGTACAGTCGACTATAACTCATACGCTACACATTTTCCCAGAACAAAATCGCAATTTCGATTTCAAATCCTCCCTTGCAACCCATAACTACTTGTAACCCATAGGTTTTGTCTTCCACCGAGGGGGTTATGAGAGAGTTGACTGCATCCCTTCCCTTGGAACGAGGTCGGCGCTGCGGGCGAGACAAATCGGCTCTCCCACAGATCCGCCGGTCCGTTTCGATCATGCATCCTAAATTTTCTGAAACCAGTCTCCTAATCTCCAACATGTCTTCTACCTCGCGCGACACCCCTCCCGATGCTGAACTAGCCAGCTACACCACCATGGCTGGGACGTTCGTGGACTTCAAGGTCGTCATCGACCCCCTCCTAAGTAAACTCTCACTTGGAAACAAAAAAATCGCAACCCTTCATATTTTCTTTTATTTCCAGATGGCTCCGCCTCAGCACTCGGTGCTCATGACATGGTCGCACTGGTGGCCAATCTCACCCGGCTCGCCAGCGCCTTCCGTACATTGGAGAAATCAGTTAAAGGACTTGCCACCGGAAACAACGGCACCGCCGACGAGATCGCCACAATCATTCTCGCGGAGCTTTTGGTGGTCGGTCACTTCCCTTCAAGCCTCGCCAGCTTCCCCCATGCTGATACATTATTAGCGAGTCACCAACCACCTCGACCAACTGAGGCTTCAGGAGCTTGGCTTTAACGGGCTAAGGACCCCTGTGGACGCAGCTATCGGGGATCTGCTCGCGGGGCTCAACGGTGCTCTCCCAGGGCTAATGAACAGACTCGATGGGCGGTGAGTACTCTGGGCTACATGTGATGGCCTGGGGTCTGATCATTTCAAACGCTAGCTTCGCTTCCCGCTCCTCGTTCTGGAGGCCTCTCCCCGACTTCCGCGGTTCCGCCATATGGATTGCCACAATGGCTTTGTTATTCGGACCTCCCACTATCCTCCTCGCCACTTCGCATCTGATAACGCAGAGCAACCCCATCATTGTTGCCATTCTGCTTTGCGCGGCAATGGTTTTTGTCGTGGTTGTTGCCGTATTCTCTGCCAACGTGGGACATATCTCACCGCTTGCCGAGCCACTTGCACTCACCGTTGTGCTTTGCGTTTGTCATGGTCAGCTACAATCCCCAGCACATTTTCGCTTCTCCTAACACACCCACAGTGGTGTGGTACGCCCACATGTACGGGTCTAATATTTCGTTGATCGCCGTTCCCATTGTCTACGATCACGCGCTCGCCGCCGTCTGTCCGCTATGGACGTTCGTACTAAAGCACTGGATGCGGGAAGAGGCCGCGGCGCGGGCCGTCCAAGCATCCGAGATCGATCTGAGTGCATTGAAAAGGCGAAGTAGCGCCTTCATCCTGCACTACCTCACGCCCGTCGGGATCTCGGGTAGGGTGGCGGGTGGGGAGGCGGAGGAGAGGGCCGCTGCTGCTGCGTTCGTGTGCTTTCTGTTGGGTGTGAGTTCCTTTACCTACAGCACACAATATCACTAGCACTGATAGCTTCTTCCATTCTAGATATCGTGCTTACTCGCATTTTACAGCGTAAACCATAGGACATTTCCTTTTTTTTAAACATTAAAATAAAATACTGACATACACGATCCGTAGACCAAGAAATTTCTTACCAGCCTAAGGTTGAGTTTATTCTTTGTCAAACTTGGTGATACGCCCCACATCTAAATCGGTTAGCCTAAGCCGTATCCGGGTCCGACGGTTCTATCCTTTGTCTATCCCTTATCAAACCGCTCGACCCCGCACTAAGTTAGCTGAAAAAATGCTTTAGCTTTTATGCAACTCGCCTTTTACACTTAACCGAAGTTGATGATTATTTTGACATTTGATTTGTGTCACGACGCGACGCCGTGGAAGACACGTGCTGAGAACTCTCTTCACTGCGACCACCATCCAGCAGGAACCGGGGAAAGCGCCCCGTTGTATCCACGTTTCCTATTTATCCTATCGCTATCGGCGGCGTCTCTATTACTATCATTCGATAAGGCACCGGCTACTCTATCCTGGCGGCTTGGCTCCCACCCTCTGTCTTTGACAACCTCCCCACATTACTATCCAGCAAGCGCCCAAATCCAAACACGGTCTATAGACCTTTAACTCAGGATCCAACTACCCCAGCGGACGAGGAGACTTTCGAAATGGCGCAGAAATACGGAGCGACACCTGTGAGCGCTCTGTTGGACGAGCCTACGAGCCCCGAAGGCGCGGGAGAAAGCAGCGCGCTGCTTGGCGGCGATCGTGACGGGGCCGTGAAACTCGTGAACGGAAAGCGCGAGGGAAAGGCTAGCATGGTCAGCTCCGTCAGCAATCTGGCGAACACAATTATTGGCAGTGGTGAGTCATTGACGCTGTGGTCATTTATTCAAGCAATGCTAACATTTACGACGAAGGAATGCTCATGTTTCCCCTGGTCCGTCTTCATCGCTACTCGTCGTGTATTTTCACCGACCGAGGCCGTATTATAGGCAATGGCATCCGCTGGCATTATACCTGGGATGATTACTTGTTTATTCAGCGGATCCGTTGCCGTTTTCGGGCTGTACCTGCTGTCGCTCTGCGCCGCTCGAGCACCACACCGCCGATCGTCATTTTTCGCTGTCGCGCAAATGACATTCCCGAAAGCAGCCATTTTCTTTGACGCCGCAATTGCGACAAAATGTTTTGGCGTATCCATCAGGTTTTCCTACATCCCGTCGTCCTCGCCTTTGACCTGACTTGAAACCGTATTCAGCTACCTCATCATCATTAAGGGCCTCATGCCCAATGTTGTCGCGGCGCTGTACCACGACCTCGCAGGGCCATCGACCATCCCGCCTGCATGGGCGCTCTCAGGGCGCATATGGATCAGCGGCTTCATGATCGTGCTCGTCCCACTAGTGTTTCTTCGGCACCTGGACAGTCTTAGACATACCAGCTACGTCGCCTTGTTCTCCGTCGGTACGTCCTCCCCCGCCGCTTGCCGCACACGAGCGATGACGCGTAGCGCTTTAATCTAGGTTACCTCGTGGTCATCGTGATAACCGTCTATTTCAGTCCCCTCGAGGGCATGCCCGAGAAAGGCGAAGTTAGGCTCATCCATTTCACGCCCAACTTCGTGTCCAGTTTTCCGGTGCAGGTGTTTGCTTTCACCTGTTCGCAGAATGTCGGCGCCTATTCCATCTTTCGTGTAACATTATCTGACATCGTGGTGCAGCTGTTCCCGATCTACAATGAGCTGAAGAGCAACACCCAGAAGCGCATGAACATGGTCATCGGGGGCGCCATCGGCTCTGCGACGCTCACCTACGAGGTCATTGCGATCTTTGGGTACCTCACCTTCGGCTCCAAGGTCCACTTCTTCTACTATTTCGTCTGTCCCCGCTGAGTATCGTCTCCTGCAGGTTGGCGCAAACATCATCGCGATGTACCCCTCCACTTCCCTCTTCATCGCCATCGGCCAACTCGCCATCGTCGTCCTCGTGCTCTTCTCGTACCCACTCCAGGTGCACCCGTGCCGCAACTGCCTCGACAAGATTTTCCACGCGGGCGACGTCGTCAAGCAGGTCGCCGCCATGGACCCCGACGCGCTGACTGAGCCTGACGCACTGGACGACGACCACGCTGCCCCGGAGATGTCCACGCTCAAGCACACGTTGCTCACCACTGCGATCGTCGTCTCCGGCTTCACCATCGCGTTCTTCGTCAATGACCTGCAGCTCGGTGCGTCTTTCCCCCTTGCCTATTACATAACCCCGATACTGACCCTGGACTGCAGTGCTGTCGTTCGTTGGGTCCACCGGATCGACAACGATATCCTTCATCCTCCCCGGGTTGTTCTACTGGCAGGTACGCAGTTGTCCTCCCACATATCTGTCTGCTCCTCAGGTGCCTGACGCGTTCCACCATGTAGCTGACGCGCGGCGACCGAAATCGCAACAACACCCTCAGCCTCGCTGCGCTGGCACTAGCCGCCTACGGGTCCTTCATTTTCGTATTCTGGTACGTACCCTTCACTCACCGTACAGCGCGATTATCCTGACTTATGCTGTACGATGTGTTCAGCTTAGGCTTCAATATCTACAAGGTCATCAACCCGACCGCGGAGGGCCCAGCAGGCCATTAGAATATTATTGCTTCAGATTTTATTTATCTTAAGACACATGTAGTCGCTGGCCATGGTATAATACGGGTGTATCTAGTAATGTTGCAGCGGGTTATGGACGTCTTCAGCCGGAATGCTGGTCGTCGAGGTGTCCGAGCTTACGCATTGACGGCCAAAGCGTCAAATACCTGCACATCCGTCCGTTAAGTTATTGGTTTTTATATTGAAGCGCTCGCATTATTTTAAAAACACTTTTACACTTGAAAGCGAACATAAAAAAGAGAGACCCCGGGCCCGGCTTGTACTCATGTGGCTTTCAAGCAAGCCGGTGTTTTTTCCACTGCGCTGCGACCCGCTCGTCCCGCCTCTCCCTGCCCAGTGCCCGATTCCTCTCGTGCCGCTTAGAGCAAGTCGCCGAACGCAGCCATCTCGGGGCCACCGGATTCCTGTGGGAGAATAGTCAGAAAACGTGCAAACAATACGGGGGGTAATGTCGACGTACCCGCATACCGATTCCCAGTCTGTGAGAAACGGAGACGAGGTCAGAGAAAGACGGAAATGGAGAGGGGGGAGGACGTACAGCTGTAGATGGTGGTGACGGCCATGAGGATACCGGTGCCGCTGCCGATGGCGCCCATGAGGTCCGCCGCGACGGACAGAAGTCCAAGGATCGCGCCACCAAGCGCCGCAGCGGTGGGAATGACACGCTTGAGCTCCTTGTACATCGAGCCCTCACGGTGGCCAGCCATGACCTGCAGGTGAAGATCAGTAACGGTACGATAAAAGGAAAGAGGATGGGACACACCATCTGCTGGTCCTTGAGTTGCTTGGCGATATCACGCGGGCCAGAGCCGGAGACCTCGATCCAGGTCTTGGAGAAGAGGGCGCAGGCGGAGAGCATAAATATGATGTAAATGATGGTGTGAATCGGGTCGACGAGCGCCTCCTTTGCCGTGTGGGGAGGTGACATGTAGTACGCGATGCCAGACGTTGCGGCAAGCTGGTGCGAGTCTTCCATGGGCTAAGAGGAGAGGATCAGCACCAGAACGGCATGCGTATGGGGAGGGTGCACATACCTCCCAGACACCGAGAAGCTTGACGAAGAAGTTGTCCGGGAAGCGGGATGCGAGCATCTGCGAGAGGATGAATACGTTGGAGGTGAGGGCGGATTCGAGCATGATGGGCATGTTGGAGGTGTAGAAGAGCTTGATGGGGTACGAGCCACGCTGGCCGCGGAACCTGTTGCTCTTGACGGGGATTTCGATGCGGAATCCCTGCAGGTAGATGACGACGCCAAAAATGACGGCAGTGGCGATGAGGTTCATGACGTTGGGGAGGCGGTCGCGCCAGAATGCCTCGCGGAGGGCGCGGCCCTTGTCGTTCCAGGTGAAGAGGAGGTGGAAGAGCGCGACAATGGCGCCTTCGAACTCGGGTCCACGGCCAGTGTTGATGGTGGTGGGCGAGAAGGCCTTCCAGACGATGGACTCGCAGATGTTGGTGGCGATGAAAAGCGAGATGCCAGAGCCGAGACCGTAGCCTTTCTGGAGAAGCTCGTCGAGAAGGATGACGATCATGGCCGCGGAGACGAGCTGGATAATGAGGAGGAGACATACACCGGCGCCGAGGTCACTGGGCTGGCCGTAAAGTCCTGTTAAAACGTGAACGGTTCCTTGGCCGAGCGCGATGATGAGGGCAAAGACTGGAAATCATTAGGAATCGCATAAAATAGTCGAGATGACAATCTCACGTTTTTGTGCGCCGCTAAACAGCGCACGGTCCTCCTTGAGTCCAAAGTCGACGTCGATCAAGTTGGCGCCAGCCAGCAGCTGCATGATCATTCCCGAGGTAATAATCGGCGTAATTCCCAGCTCCATGAGCGTTCCACGGTTAGAGGCCAGGATGACACGCATCCAGTACAGCGGGTCGGACGAGTCGGACGACATGATACCATACAGCGGTACTTGTGAGCAGACCAAGAAAATAAGGAGGGTGACGGCCGTCCATAGTATTTTTTGGTTAAAGGGAACCTGGAAGCTCAGTCAGACCAAGGCCAAGTCACTGATATCCAAATAAACCTTGCGGTCCGGGGAAGAGACTTCTGGTAAAATCGGGAGGAAAGGCCGGACGAGGTTCAGGAACCGGACTGCAAAAGGTCAGCTACGAGCAGCTGAAGAAGAAAGGACATACATCCGCTCATGGTGGTAAGGAGCGGAGAGTGTAATGGTAAGAAAAGTGAATCTGGAAATCGGTGTCACCGACGTGGCAATCTCAGTCACGCCTTTCCATTCCACGTGTCCTCGA
Organism: Mycena rebaudengoi; assembly: GCA_029282285.1. Lineage (NCBI taxonomy): Eukaryota > Fungi > Basidiomycota > Agaricomycetes > Agaricales > Mycenaceae > Mycena > Mycena rebaudengoi. The sequence goes on from JARJCX010000259.1 coordinate 173,208, forward strand.
TCTCGCTTTGACCGGAATTGATTCGGTCTATCTTTGGTCTATCTCCTCAGCAGCAGCCAGCTCCTGGCGATTTCTTTCACTTGTGGCCATTGTTTCCAATTTGCGGAATCTCCTGGGATAATGGTCTCGGCAGGATTTGGATGAAAGCCAAAACGAGGCCAAATCGAACTAAACGAGTTGCAAACGACTCCCTCCCATGGCCACCAATGGCCCTCAACAATTTATGAGCTAGGTCTACGAGATTCTATCCAAGGGGACCTCAAGTTTGCCATTTTAAGGGAAGCTGGCACTTCAAATCGGCTATAATCGCCAAAAGTACCCCCTCTCCATGTATGGTTCAAACATCCGGGTGTTCTTCTGTAGGAACTTGCTATGGGGTTTTTTTTTTTGACTGCTGAACCTCGCCTGGCTTCGCAGTCGTTTCCGAAAAGTGCTCAATAAAATCTTCCAGCACCATCCGCTATTCTGGAGTTTAATTTTGCAAAATTGCCTTCGATTTTTGCGATCTAGCTTACCGGGCCGACGCTTTATCTACTTCCACAAGGCTCAAATTAGTGCTCGATGACTCGCTGTTATTGGAACCAATTACTCCTGGATTTGATGGAATGTTGATCATTTTTGCACAGTCCCTCAAAGCTTCTGGCCCTGTGCGGAGGCAGCCTGTGCTTCCGCCACATAATCTGGAGCGGAATCTTTCCTGGGGAACGCAGTGAATCGCGCTCAAGAGGCCACAAGTTGAAGGAAAGGAGAATCCCTAGATATTTCTGGCGCAGATATGGATATCCAACTTTCAACTTACTGGACCGATTGGCTGATTCTGTACGTGGATCTTGCACTTTAACCCGAGTGGCCAACTGCGTCATTTTTACTTGCTGTTCGGAGTCCGGCGGAGGAATCTAAAGTTTATCGGTCGCATGAGACGAGTCGGGTTTGGTCTGAAAGTGCTCCGGGAATACTTCCTCATGAACTTGGCCAAATCTGCTTCATTATGTCTATGGTCGCAGACTTTCTCGGTCAAAATTTTCCATTGGCTCAAAAAATCTGTACACTTGGTACCATAATTGGTGGATGCGCAAACTCGGGAAGCCTAAAGCTTGATGGAACCTTCCCCGTCAGCAACATCCGTCAGACGCCACGCCGCAATGACCGGCGGGGGACCTGGGCGGGGGACCTTGGCCTTTCCGTGGAGAGACACGGCCCTGCTATACACCATCCACGCTGCCGTGTACACTGGGCAAGGGCGTCAAACTTGCGGCTAACTGAAAGGTTCAACGATACTCACATATGATACAGAGGATCCAGGCGAAGACGTGGGAGGTCGTGTACAGCCCGCAGGCGGCCTCCTTGTTCTTGGAGTACCTCCTCCAAGGGTCCTGGCCACATGCTTCCTTGTTCAAAACCAACATCGCCACGGCCATCACTGCGGGTGCGTTGTCAGAAACTAGATGTTGTATTAGATGTATGGCCTACTCTCCCAGGCGAGGCCAAGGGCAGAGAACACCCCAATCTGAGTCGTGGTGCGAGCGAGCCAGCGATTCGATCCACGACGACGGCCAAATTTCAATCTATTGTGATAAATGAAGTAAGTCAATGGAGCACCAAGTGGATGTAAAATGCAATGCCCACAGGAAGAACAGGACAGCGTACGTCACGTCGCACAATAGAGCAGCGATAAGGGGAACGCCAAGGTCTGCAGAGGACGTCAATATTATCACGACGAGGGCCTGCTAGCGACGTACGTGTCCACCCGGGGTTCCCTGGCGTCACCAACATTTCCACGACCTCGAAGATGAAGATAAGGATAGAGATAATTATCGCCACTGATGATACGTGAGATCCAGTATGCTGAAGAGATTTGTGGAGGTGCGTACAGTAAATGAGTTTGTGCCTAGGGGTCCACCTCGAGGCTTCGACGTCAGTGAAGGTGGGTTCGCGCAGCTCGGCAGAGCACCGAGTGCATATGTGCGCATGCTGGGGATGGTGTCCTTCGAGTACAGAGTTATTCCTCTCGACGGCATTCTGGGGGCTGGTCTGGGTGATCATCTGGGCTTCAACGTCTGACATTGTCCGTTGAGCGTCAAGTGGGAGAAGTAATATTGGGTGTTATGAGGAACAGCTGCAGCTGCCAGGTTTATAACTGGCGGAATACCCATCAGGCTCCGCAGCGGCGCAGCCTGTACACGAGGTTCTCCGCAGTTGACCGCAGAATCTGATAGTCCGACCTAAGTAAACTTGTTGCGGAAATCAACAATTGGAGACTGTCGGTTAGTTCAGTTGTGCTTGAGACTCCCTGGCAGGCTCCCAGAAATTAGAATAATTGAAGCTTTTGACGCTCTTCAAGTTCGCGATCCAAAATGTTGGCATACTTCTTATCAGCCATGTTGAAAGGCAGTGACCGTCACGCGCCGTCCCGTTGTGGTCTCGCATCCCCGCACCTCCCTCGCTATATATATATGCCCCTTGGACTTTGATGGGATACCGTTATGCGACTAGTTCGCCGTCGGGCGCAGCTAGACGCAGCATTTCGAATTAATTCCGAATCAAGTAAATCTGAACTACCAAAGTTGAGCTGTGGGAGGAAATCAATAGACTGGTCGTATCGTATAGGCCCTTCTCCCGCCAACGGAACGGGGACGAACAGAAGAGGAGTCTCGTACTATTTTCTGTGAATAAAACAACGTTATGGGAGATATATATAATCATCCCTGAGTTGAATAGGTTTTGGTCTCGCTGCCTCGTTTTGATCTAAAGGGAGGAGGAGAAGGAGGAGGATGTATTACTGCGGTAGCGATTGAAATTTGCGTATCATATATATTTAACTGAACTGTTTGAACATGGCCAAGGCCAAGCCACGGCAGTGTCCTCGAGTGTCCGCGTCGTTGTCGGCGAACTCCTGCTAACTACGTACGTGCCATCCCATGCTTTGGCGAAATAATAATCTTCACCACCTCAAAGACAAAGATGAGGAAACAGATGAATATCGCCGCTGATTATATGTGGGATTCAGTATAGAATCCTGACGGGATTGGTGGTAGTATGTATATCGTAGATGAGCTTGTGCCTATCGGTCCACCTCGAGGCTTCGACGGTGTTGTCACGTACTAGCTCGGCAGCACACCGACCACAAATGTGCCCATGCAGGGAATTGTGTCCTTCGGGTTGAGAGTTATTCCTCTCGTCGGCATTCTGGGCGGTATAAGTGGTCATTTCGTCGGACATGGTCCGTTGAAGTGGGATAGGTAATGTCGGGGTGTAGGAACAGCTGCCACTGGCAGGTATATAATTACTGGGGGACTACCGATTAGGTTCCGCAGCGCCCACATGAGGCGTTCCGCAGTCTAGAGGTACGGAATGAGATCAATTATCTGTGGTCCAGAAATGTCACCGCCAAAATCTGAACACCGGGACCGTTTTGGGAAGACTGTATGCCTATTGTGGGCTCATAACGGCCGACAGGCGGCGCGGCGCGGCGACGCGAAGATGCAATTTGAAGGATGTGGCTCGATCACAACTCTGACAAAAGGAACGATTTCAAACTCCGCTCAATTCAGCTCACAGCGGCATCATAACTTCAGCTTTGACACCATCTACGGCCAGACCTGCGCTGCGATTTTGCCGGCCAAATCCATTTTGCTGCACGCCAGAGTTTCTCCAAAAATTGTGCTGGCCACACACCGGCCCGTCTACAGTAGTTCTGCCAGAATCGAGCAAAGTGGGTCTTAAATCAGCCATGTTTTCGGTGATTCTGGGATACGCTATGACGTATGAGGCTGTTGGTATAATCCTACGTATTCTGCCACCACGGAAAATCGCCGAACTTCGACGGGAAATGATTGGTCGACACTCTCTGTCTTCCCAGAAAAGTCTTTAATCGTCATTTGCCTCTAGAGCGTTTTTCTCTTCAGTCCCGCCCGAAATTTGGGATGTATGTAGCAAATCTAAATATATCAATGAGGGTAGGTTTTGTGGTAGATATTTTGACAATCTTTTCAGGCGGCCTGAAAATCGCGATTTTCGCATTAGAATCCAAAATTATATGACCTACCACTGGGGAAATTTCGGGGACCTGCCCACTCATGCGGTACCACGAAGTACTGTTGACGGACTTGCCGGGTTTTTTCTTTCTTTTGCTAGTGTCGCGAACCCGCTCGGTCAATATTTCACGACTCCAGTTCACTCCCCCTATGAGCGTCAAGGATCCTAAGCCCAACTTAAAGAACCTATGGTCCCGATGCCGTTCTGACTGAATTTCAGAAGCCTAGATTCTGGTTGAATGTTTATCCTAGAAGCGCAGGTCTCTGTCGTAGATGCAGCCTTAAGCTTTATTTTTTTTCCTGTCGTCACAGACCCGCTCGTCAAAACTACGTGAAACTAGTGTGTCCATCATAATTGCGTGTCAACTAATATACGTGAAATTTGTGAAACCATGGATTTACACAGTTCCCACCCACCCTACGATGGAAACCTGGAAACTTAGGCCTTGGTGTAAGCTTCCTCCTCAGAGATATCCGACAGACGCCAGGCGGCGACGACACCTGGGCGAGGGACCATGGCCTTTCCGTGGATGGACACAGCTCTGCGATAAATCGCAAACGCTGCCGAAAACACTGGGCAGCGGCGTCAGCTACGCTCGCATTGAAACGCAACCATACTCGCATGTGATCCAGAGGAACCAGGCGAGGACGTGGGAGGTTGTGAACAGCGCACAGTTCGCTACCTTGTTGTTGTATGATCTCCCGGCACTGTCGAAGCTACATGCTTCCTTGTTAGTATGGAATGGCATTGCTACGACCAAGCCTGAGTTGCGCATTGTGAGCGAATAAATATCAATATATATCAAACTTCGTAGAAGACTTACTTTGCCAAGAGACGCCGAGGCCTCCAAGAGCGAAAATGTGGGTCGTGGTGCGACCAAGCATGCGATCCGATCCAGAGAGACGGCTGACGTGTACACTGGTTGAATTTAGACGCACCGAAACTTAACAGGAGGATGTAATATTCACAGGACAGCGAGGACAGCGATCGTTACTGTGGACCACACAACAACGACAAGAGGGAGAGTGCCTGGAGAGAATTTTACTTGAAACCATCACGGTGAGAGAGAAAAATGTACTCGAAGTTCCAAATTCCGGTGCGATAGCCAGGTCCGACACCTCTAAGAGGGCAATACAGGTAGAAATGAATATCGCCGCTGATGATATGTGAGATCTTGAGATCTAGAACGCTAGCAAGATTGGTAGTAGTACCGGAGAGTAGCCAGTTCCTGGGAGTCCGGTTTGAATGTACGACGGTGCCAGAGCTAAGAGTAACCTCGTCGCTGGTACGAATAGATTTGGTGACTTCTATCATGGTTCGCTGAGCCTCAAGTGGGCAATTGCAAGGACTGCGAGCAAGGATGCAGAACTGTTGCCAGTTTTATACATGGAATGTCGGCATTTGGAAGGTTTACTCCGCAGTCGTCCGCAGCAATGGTTTTCTGATCCCCTAGCTAATTATAAGCCTCGGCCGCCTCGAGAAACCCCCAGGCTTCATTATTGTTGTACGGACTGATGATCACCTAGATGCCGATGATTTTCTCACTTCATGGGTCCACTAGGCTAAGGTCGATCGTGGTCCGCCGCCAGGCTTAGAGCTCCAAATTGGCAAGAGGTTTAATCCTCGCATTTCATAGTTTGGGGTATGATGTATCACCGCACCAGTTGAGCGAGGGGTTCCAAAAGTGGTGGCATGGTGCAGGTGGAGAAGCACAGAAGATCTCATCTCCTGTAGACAAACGCTTCTACGCCTCTAATAATACACTCGGCCGTTGAATTGAATCGTTATGTTGGGAGAGAATGACAGCCTGAGACAGCGGGCCAGCAGGACTGGATTGAAGGGGACGCAAAGTCGCGGACAAACAGGAACTTTAAACTCCGCTGACATTGCTGATGCCAATGATGGCCGATGAATCAGCCTCTTCTCACGGTCTAAGACAAGTCCAAGACCCACACCGAAGTGGATGTTTTTCCGAGCACTCTATGTAGCCGCTGCCCTGAGTGCTAAACGGAAGTTTACATCTTGGATCTCGGTTCATATCGATAGTGGCAGCCTGGGAGTTACACCCTATATAAATATCAACCGCCTTCTCATCATTCATGTATACCGAACAGATGCTCGGTTCTCTTGGAGCTGCCTACTACTCAGCGTCGTGCTGGTTATCCAGAACCTTCCTCTGCATATAAGCAGTCATGATTTAGTAAGTCCTCGAACATCTTCTGCCTCAGTTTTGTTGAAGAATGCATCAGCTCTCCTTTCCTTGAAGCCAATTTCCGTCGAGTATTGTTTGGCGCCGTTCTGGTCTTCACTGCTGGCTACTTCTTGGTGTCAGTGGACAGATTCAATACTTATCAAGCCATAAATGGTGGCCAGTCTTCCCGCCTTGCGACCCTTCACCCCACTACTCCGTATAAAGAAACGAGCAACTTTCCAATTTATTTTCAGAATCTTTGGATGAGATATCCTCACAACCATGGAAAACTCGCACCAGAAAAGCACTTAGCGCGTTGGACTTATGCTTGACCAAAGGAGTCTGTCTTCCGAATCAGAAGAAAGGCAGGTTTTACTCTAGCCAACCTGTGTAATAAACGAATACCTCTGATTTCTAGTGATTATTGTGGCCAGCATGTATTTCCACACCAGTATGATCGGCCACGTAGGTGGAGAAGAAATCTGGTGTGTTTTGAATAGTCCTTGTCGTTCGAGACGACCAATCATGATTCTAGGGCCAACTCCACGGTCTGTACCATGTGTCTAGATTTAAGCGACGATTCATCTCATTCCAGACCGTGCCGTGTAATCCTACCTACCTACCTACCTACCTACCTACCTACCTACCTACCTACCAGATGTTGGCGATGAGGAATCTCGGCTACACTGTACCATGTGGCGGACCTCGCAGAAGCAGCTCAGACATACAGTATTCTCCTCACCCTTATCAAGATGGTCATTCTCAATGATTGGGATTCATTCGCTTGCTGGAAGAACAAAACAGGATGTCTCCAGACTATCGAAAATCCGACCGGAATCCCGGCTTATAAAGTGACTGAAATTCCCTTCATTTTCCCCTCGTCGCTGATCTTCCTCCCACAGATGTTTTCGTTTTATTTTTGGGTATGTTGCATCCCTACGTTCGCATTGCCCAAGCCAAACCTCGTCTAGCCTTACCCAAGCCACCCTCTTGGCCAAAAATGGGTGCTGTCACCCGAACCTACTCTCTCGAACCAGGCAACGTCGTGAATAGTACATATCTTGGCTATTCTGTCGAGGATGCCTGTTCTTTGACACAATTCGTGCCGCCTACGTCGCGTACTAACCGGGCTTGGATATTGTCGAAGAGACTGTCATATCTCTCTCCAGGGAAGGAGCCGGCATGGACGGCGGATGACTTTAACGCAGCATCTAGCCGCACCGGTGTTGAGTTTTCTTTGGGTGCTGAACTAGATGACGGTCAAACCCGGCCCGCACCGGATCTGGCGCTTCCCCACGCATACACCAATCACGGTCGAATGAATAAGACGGTTTTCATGAGCAACATCGCTCAAAGTAAGATTCTCATCGGAATCGGAAACCCAATCGTGTACGTTTCTGTTGAATTTCCCTACTGTACGCGCGGTCATTTACGAGTATCGACAGTTCACCTACCCCTTATGACGCTCTCTGTCTGGGAGTTCCATTCATCAACCCTTTGGATCAATGGGATGAAAAGAATCCACTGGATTCATCCAAATGGCACGGCCAACACCATTTTGCATCGATATTGGGGAAGCCATATGTTTACAATGTAGCTGTTTCACAGCGTTTTTGTCTTGATATATTTCCTGAGTGCTCTTTCAGGTCCGTAGAGGCGATCGTGAGGGATTCGTTCAAGCCATACGAGAAGCATTGGCTAATCCTATTGGCTTGTAAGTGCTTTTTACCCTCAAACGAAGCGACTAATAAAATAGCGGCATTTTTCAGATATGTTCCCGAACGAATGCGTATGCCATCTCTTGAGCGGCGGATCGAGGAAATTATTGACCATGATTGGGAGGCTGAAGAGAAGAAGCAAGCGGAATGGTGCCATGAATCTTGTGGTTGCACACAACCATGTGATCTTTCGTAGCCAGCCTCTCATTGAACCAGCGGGGAAAATACTACTCAATGCGCCGATGATCCCCTTCATAATAGAATGGGTCCTAGATCTCGTGTATGCATCAATTCGAAAAGGTATGTTATATTATTGCATGAATTTCGGCCAAGTGCCGGCTCCAAAAATTAAGGCTCACGCGCGAAGATCAAGAGCCCAGATACAGGTCCGTCTTAAGACCCAACCCAGATCTAATCAATGTGCGCAGGCCTTCATAGTGTCTATGCCACAATCAATTAATATCCGGCAGCGTTTAAGTCGGTTAAACTGACCTATGATCTCCACATCTCTCGGCCCGTGTCGTAACTCCATAGCCTGTGACGACGCGACGGTTGGATCTAGGATTGATTAGCTAAGGGAAATATTAAACGAACTACCAGGGCTCACTCTTTTTCCAGCGCCGTAAATACGTCGATCACTTTTACTCCCTTCCCATTTTTTACCTTCGCTTTAAGATCGATTCCCCAAACCGGTTGTTGGCTCCTAATTGTGATCATGGTAACGACCGGAATTAAGGCGAAGTCATTTGCAATGGCCAGGTTGATTAGTTCGACTTTTGTCCCTCGGTTAATATTGTAGAAAGCAACTTCTTTTACGCTGTCTCCTAGGAAGTACGAAGCATGCTGTACTGCAGGATGAAGCTACATGAAGCCAATTAGTTACAGTCCAGGTGAGAAATAATTTCTTGCTCTGAGTGGTTCCGGCTCTGGGGCAAAGGTTCTTATCTCGTGGCTGCGCGAGCCTATCCATGCGTCTTTTGAGCGTGGATGACATGCATCAGATATGTAGATACGCGCACCTGGCTCCACATACACCTGCGTGCACTTTTTAAACATATGTACCGCGAGCGAGGGATCCTGGGCAACGATAGCGTTCCATCGGACGCACACAGCCATAACACGAAGTAAAGACTTGTAAGCAAGATTCAGGAATATTTTTGTCAAGAGCTCTGGTGGAAAGTCATCCAAAGTTCCCTGCAGGTTCCGTCGTCAGTGAATGTCTAAAGGAGAAGATTTTCTTCACCATTTTCGTCTTTTCTCTTTAAGAGGTCACCCGGTGAGGTGGGAAGAGGTGCGACCCGGCTGGCTCCGGGTCCTGTACATAAATACGTAAAATGAGCATAATCGTGTGCAGTCGACTTTGAGGTCAAGTTTGTGAAACTAAACACGTGTCGAAAGACCCACATTTACAATTAATCGAGTGAGCTTGACGGCTTTCGTCGTCGGTCAAAGCGATACTTCTCAGGAATCGGCCGAGTTGATCCGAAATACAGTTCGAAACATAAATAAAGGACAAAAGAATCACCGGTCAAAAATTGGAGCTGATACCACCACTGTGAAATCATCTTTTTGGGGGGGCTTGTTGTCCGGGTCATCTACCACCGAGTAGCTGATCAAAGTTCAAAAGCCGTTACAACCGGACTCGAAGTTGGGTCAACCACTTATACGCCGAACCTTACTTGCATTATTCTCTGCATAGGCGCAGCCAACGCGTCAAGTTCTACGTTAGGTAAAACTATCCTCAAAATGCGCTTCTAATTAATTTCCTTCTCTTGTATTATGTACTGAAGTTTCTTTCAGGTCCGTAGAGGCAATATGAGGGATTCCAAGTCATGCAAAAGGAGGCGTTGGCGAATCATCTTGGGCCGTAAACTCATCTTCCCCGACGACTTAACCGACGGTGAATTTTGCTAGTGGCGGGAATTTTATCAGATATGTTCCATTGGTTGAGAGACAGATCGAGGAAATTAAGAACTTGTCATTGCACGCAACGATAATTATAGTTTTCCGTAGAGGTAAATAACCGGCGCGTCAGTCATAGAATCGAATCCTGTATCTCACACACGTATGGCAAGATCAATTCGACGGCGTGGGTACACTATTTCACAAATTTGGCCAAGTGCCAGTTCCAAAATCATGCACGAACATTACGACCCCCTATTCATATCCGCTACGAGACTCGACCCAGTCCTATACATTGGAACCAGACCTTCATAGAACCTATTGGAATAAAACAATTAACATGGCCGCGTTAGGCCTGGATTAACTCACCGATGATCTCCAAGCCTCTCACTCACGCGCCGGGTGAATCTGGGATCAATTAGTAAAACGAATAGAATATGAACGATTAGTTCTCACTTCTTTGCCAGCGCAGTAAAGATGTCGATTACTTTTATTCCCTTCATATTTTTGATTTTGATGTTGAAGCCCTGTATTGTGATCGTGGTGACCATAGGAATTGAAGCAAAGTCGTTTGCAATGGCCAAGTCCATTAGTGGGACGTGTTTATCTCCGACGTAGAAGCCAGCGTTTTTGATACCCTCTCCGAGAATAAACGACGTTTCTTGTACCGCAGGATGAAGCTAGTAAAGCCGATTAGCTGCCACTCATTCCAGGTGAAAAAAAAATCTTGCTCTGAGTTGGTTCGGTTTCGGTATCTCGGGGGATTCATAACTATTTAGACCGTGAGTGCGGGAGCCTATGCGTTCTTCTGTGAACGTGGACTGCGTGCAGAGGAGGCGTAGACACTCGCACCTGGTTCCACATAGACCTCACTAGACTTTTTGAACATTTGCACCGTGAGCTCGGGATGCTGGGTGACGATAGCGTTCCATCGAACAGACACGGCCATGACGCGAAGCAAAGACTCGTAAGGAAGGCTGAGGAATATTTTCGTTAAGAGCTCCGGTGGAAAGTCGTCAGGCAGAAGTGTCTGCAACATAGTCGTTAGTAAAGGTTACAAGGGCACATTTGCCGCTACCATTTGCGTTTTCCCTTTTTTCTCTTTTTTCGCCATGGATGTGAGAAGGAAGGCGGAGCCGGCGCACCGCAGCACGGCCGGAGCCAGGTCATGTATATACATACGTAAAATAGGCGTAATGCAACTGCGACTGACTCCGAGTTCTCAAAAATCGTCGTATCGAGAGGAAGCTAAAAATTAAACACCAGTGTCATTTTCGTTGAAATTCCTTTCCTCTCCTGAATCTCAGATGAGGAAATTGATCCCAAGGAATTATCTTTCTTGTCGGTCAAAGCGAGAATCAGCCGAGTTGATCCGACTCGGCACCGTCAACTTTTTGCCCAGTTCCAAAATCATGCATAAAATGATTACGACCCCCTATGCATATCCGTTATGAGACTGAACCCAGTCCTAGACATTTTATGCACTTTCATAGAATCTATTGTAATAAATCAATGAACATTAGGCAGCGTTCAAGTTTAGGACTAGCTCACTGATGATCTCCGAGCCTCTCCCCCGTGCGCCCGGTGAATCTGAGATCTGTAATTAGCAAAGCAAATAATATATGAACGATTAGTTCCCACTTCTTCGCCAGCGCAGTAAAGATCTCAATTACTCTTATTCCCTTCGTATTTTTTATTTTGATGTTGAAGCGGACTATTGTGATCTTGGTGACCACAGGAATTGAAGCAAAGTCCATTAGTTGGACCTGTTTATCGCCGACGTAGAAGCCAGCGTCCTCGATATCCTCTCCGAGCACATACGAGGTTTCTTGTACCATCAAAAGCGGTACCAGCACTGTATTATAGCCAGCGTAACCAAAAGACAGCTTGCTGCCTTTTATTTCTCCGCAAGTAAAAGCAAGAAGATTTCTTTCCAGATAATCTGAGAGCCCAAATACGAAAAACCAAGTGCACACGACCATCCATCCTGATGTCGAAATCTTTACGTTCAAACGGATTCACAATATTACACTCTAAAGTAACTATACGTCCTCTTGCGCCTCTGATTTTTTATCCTTGCACAAGTTGTTTGAGATCTTGAAGTTGTTGATTCGGAAAGATGACGACGCCAAGCAATCAGCCTGTCTACGTCATGCTGTCCAATCAAATCTAGCCCAATCGGCCCTATATAAGGAACTGCCCCCACTTCAAGGCGTCCTAACAACCCTTCTGTACCCTCCATATCCGCACATACACGCCGCCAGCATGGACTTTGTCAAGAAATTCACCGAGGGCCACCACGACCAGAAGACCGAACACGGAGCGCACCAAGAGACGGGTCACAAGACAGAAGGCGGGGGCGGATTCATGGACAAAATCAATGGCGCCATGGGCGGCGGCAAGCAGGGGGAGCAGAAGGAGGGTCAGTGGATCGGATCTCTGTGCTGCGAGTTGCGACTGACGCCCCCTATGCAGACTTACTCGACAAAGGTATGCATGGTGCCAGCTCATCGCCCGGGCCTTGGAGACTGATTCGCCTGATCTAGCGGTCGATTTCGTGCAGGAACGCATGGGCGGCGGGGATCAGTCGAACGAGAGCGCCATAGAGCAGGCAAGGACGAGCATATTTCCGATGCGATCCGTCATGGCTTCAAGAGGCGAGTACCGGTCCTCCCATCGGATGCCATATCGCATACTCATCCCATCCTTTCCTTTAGCGTAACTGGAAAGGACTTCCCCGTCAAGGACAAGGAGTGAAGATCCACATTCTCTTCAGCGCGAAACTTGGGGATTGGACTTTGTTGTACAATAAAACCGAAATGTAGAAATTAATCGCTTTGTACACCCTAGTCGCTTCAAAAGCCTTGAGAACTAAGGGAAACGAAAAGACGGAGCAATCACCTCGTCGACGCCGATGGAATCCAAGATATGATTCATAGACAGTCATCCCTCCGTGTCTACCCGCTTCCGCTTATCCAACTGCACCTCGTCCTCGTCCTCCTCCGCCAGCATGCTCTGCTGTACACCCGGGAAACTCGTCTCATCGAACAGCTTCTTCTCCACGAACGCCATGGGCCTGTGCCGCCCCTTCACCACAGCCATCGGCGGGATAACGCCCTTCGGATTCAGGTACAGCAGGTCGTTCCCCGCATAAGCGTCGACCATCCGTATCCAGGCGTCAAATCTGCAAGTTCATAATGAGTCTGGACTGATTATATACGCGCCATGGCGAATAAGAGCCGGACACGCACAAGCCATCCCGGTCCTCGACCATGCGCATATTATCGTAGATGTACTTCTGCTTGAACGCGTCGATCGCGTCCTTGTGCAGCCCAAGTCGAGCGGCGGCGGTAGTCCGCGTGCGAGGGCTCGAGCTTTGCGTTGACGCCTGCGACCTTGGTGTTGTACGTGTCGAAGATCGGTTCCTCGAGAAGGAGGCCCAGAGACGGCATCTTGGGAATAAAACACATCGCGGGGACCGTACAGCTTAATTATCCAAGGTCAAAATTCCACGGAGAACGATGGAGCAGCAAAAAAGGCGGCACCTCGTCGATAATCTGTGGGGGCGTACCCGTTCTACATGAGAGTACCAGCACACTTATCATTTTGCGCTGTGGATATATGAGCTTGCGTACACGCGCGCATTAGTCGACCCACAATCTACCGCGATATCAGTTAGGACTTGCAAGGAAAGGGCAGGTGTGTTTGGGGAATCTACCTGGTGCATCATGAAACTCTGCCCGTGGAACAGGACGCTAATCCACTCCGTCTCGCCATACACCGCAGGATCGTCAATCTGTCGAAGATATCTTAGCCGGGAGGACCACAAGAAACGATCGCGTGCTTACCACCATATTCTTCACAATCCGCTGGTTGCTGCGGTCGCCGAACTCGCCGTTGACGGTAAAGTTGTGGAAGTTGTGGGTCGCGATGTATTTGCTGGAGGCGGCGCGCAGCTGTTCGAGCTGCGCCGCGTCGACTCGCCAAGCGCGTTTGCGCAGTAAATCCTCCTTCTCCGTGGACGATTCGCTCACACCACTCCAAAACGGGTGCGCGGCAGATGGGAGGGCAACAGCGGGTGTGAGGGACGCGGCGTGTTCCGTGAGCACGCGATGAAGAGGGGATCCTGGCTTTGGCGGGATCAAGAGATATGACGGGAAGAAGTAGGTGTATTTCCGGCTGTCGCAAAGTCTACATGAAGGCCAAGGCAGCAATTAGATTACATTAGCGAATGAACGGGGCAATAAGACACTCACACTCGGGGATTGAATGAATTTTGCACGCGAACCTGTCGCCGAATGGTTAGTAGGAGGATCGTGCAAGATCGAGAAAACGCGCAAAGCTCCAAAGCCGAATTTCTGGCGGCAATTCCTCGTTTATACGAGCTACCAGGTCTGGCACGCCTGGAACGGTGGTGATCATTTTGAGCGTGACGACGTTGCGGGCCGCGTTGTACCCCTGCGTCTGTCCGTGCTGACCGACCGATGCCACCTAGAACAAGTCTTGAGTATTAGCCACGACTGGAGGAACTTCGTGCACCTTAACCGGGTCATTCGCATTATCCTGCGAAACCGCGCCAGCCCGCACCATCGCGTCGAAAAGCGCGTTTCAATCGTCTGCCCATGGGGTTGACTGGAAAAAAGCATCAGCACGCCGGCCCCAAATGAAATAAAAAGCCGACGGCAAACGCACATCTGCATCCCGCGAAACCCCGACCCGCAGAATCCAATCAGCAGCGCAACCGCACGCTTGGGGAGCCGCAGCGCCTTGGGGGTCCTGGCTCCCGCCATCTGCGGAATTTTTTTCGCCACCGCCAGGCTGCGCCCGCCTCATCATTGCGCGACCGCCGCCGTGAAGAGTTTTTTCGTGTCTCTGTCCTTCCCCTTGCGCGACTTCGCACTTTTCCCAGGCGTTTTATGCGAGCCCCCACTGGTGGCAGCAGCGGGGACCTCTGCCTCCGCTTCCTGCGCCGTTTTCAGGCGCTTGGAGTCACTGCTGGGGGAACCCTCGTCGTGAGGGCGTTTCAGGGGCTCCGAATCGGCACTGTGGATGCCCTCGTCGTGTGTGGGATTCACCTCTGCTGGCTGGTCCATGCGCACCGCTTGAAAGCGTTGGATTAAGCGTGCAACAGGTGGCAGGAGGGTCCAGAACCGTCGGATTTGAGGGGAGGCCTGAGCGCCAGGAGCTTTTCTATTCGAGTTTATGCGCAGAAGCCTAGCGAATTGAGGAGAAAGAAGTGCTGCAGCGGATACAGAAAGTCACAGTGGAAGATTGAAAAAATTGAAGAGTCGCAAGTTGCTGACTTAGGATTGTTTGAGAGACTTGTTCTTCCACGCCCCAGCCAAATAAATAGTGAGCTCGAAATCGATAACAGAAATCACAATTTAGTACTAGTCCATGCACACATTGAAATACAAGGAGGGAACTCAATACAACAGAATATTAGTAGTACCGCATACACTTGAACGCAAAAGAAGGCAAAAAAAGTCCAGACTCGCTACATAAATGGCAAAATAGTAAACATCTGGCTTCTACAGCGGCGGCCCGAAATACTCCAGCCCTGAGTGCTGGGACGACCCGGACACCTTGCGCGACCGTGGCGGAGGGACGGGGACAGGCGCCCCTTCCGCGCCCCAAAACGCGGGATCCGCATACGAGGTGGGGTTCGAATGGGGCGTAGGAGCCCGTGGAGCGCATGGACGCGTTGGACTTCCGGTGCTCCAGCGACGGCGGGGCGTGGCTCGCCTTGTGGTTAGATAACGCGCTCACGGGCCGCGGCTCCGCGTTCATCGATGCGGAGCGGCGGTGGTTCACGCTCGTGGTGCTCCCGCCGAATTGGGACCCGCGGTAGTCACTCAGCCCGGAGGTTCGGGCGTCCGTTGGGAGGGGGGATAGGGTAAGCGCCGGCGCTAGCGTTGTCGAGGTTGTCTGAGGGGAAGCGGATGGGCGGAAGGAAATGGACTTGCCCTTGTACGACAAGGGTACTGTGACCTGGGCCGGCACGGTTGACGGTCTGTGGCACGAAGCCCGACGGGAGCGGCTGGGATTGGAAGTTGGGACTGAGGAACCGATCGGTCTGTGTCCCCGGAGCGGCGCTCATTCGGAGTGGTATTTGCGACGAGGACTGGGACTGAAGGAATGGGAGTGAGCGAGTGCTAACTACAAGAATATGAAGGGACATACCGGAGGCTCGATATTGATTGTCCCAGAGAATGGGGATCGTAGTCGGACGGGACAATGGGCCGCCGTTCCTTGACGCGCCGCAGACTCGGTCGATTCCCCAAGTCCACAGGAATGGGGGCCTGTGTCCAGCCGGATTTTTCCCGTACTTTCCGACATGCTCCTCGCCCCGGATATGCCCCGATGGCGCTGCCTGCGGCCGGCGACAACGGCGCTGGGAAAGTGAGGTTAACAGGTACGCGCACATTGCCGTGGCCGACCCTGAGAAACCGCCGCTCTGTTTCGCTATTAGAAAACAGGAATATCAAACACAGCCGAACCAGCACGTACCGTGACGCTCGCTTCCCGCCTCCAATTATCAGCCACGTTGGGATTCGAGTACCTCAGCTCATCCGCAATGACCTGCTTCTGATGCCGCGCATCTTTAGCAGGCAGTGGCGGTGGCACCAGCGACTCCGTCGACTCGCGCATGCTCTTCGCGTGCTGCTGCCCCGAATACGCATACGGCCCCTGCCCACTCCGCGCATCTTCCTTGATCGCGCCCAGGTCCCTCATCCCAGCTTCATACTCGCGCCCACCCATCTTCGGGTTCTTGTATGACATACGCGAGTCCAACGACGCCTGCCGCGCATGTGCTGACCGCCCGGCCGCAGACCCCGCGTTGGAGCGCCCCGTCGCAGACCCCGCATTCGACCGTGGGCGCTTAGGTTGGTACCACGATTGAGCCTGGAGTTCTTCGGGCGGCCGATCACGATTGTACATGACTGCGTCCGCCCAGGGTCTCCTGGGGCAGACGTGGCCACCGTGGCCCCCGTCGGCAGCAGTGGCTGAGAGAGCTGGAACGGGGGCGGAAGTGTGATGCCGCCCTCGGCGGATATAGAGGGGATGTAGTTGTCCGGCGGGCGGCTGGCTGGCGGACGCTGGTGGGACGGTGGTCGGGAGGAGCGCCGGGGTGGCGTGGGCGCGGAGGGATATTGGTACGCCTGCGATGAGGGTCTGCGTGAGGTACTTGGAGAGGTAGTTTTGGGAACAGGGTCTGGTGGCGCAGAAGGGGGATGACGTTGCTCAAAGTACGCGGAGGATGGCTGCGGTTCGTTGAGGACAGAGGGCGGGGGGTATTGAGACAGCGTAGTGGTCTATGTGAATGGAGGGAGAGCGTGCAGAGGGAGGGCCGCGGGACGCGTGCTCCACCTGGAACGAGCGCGCAGGGGATGCTGGGATAGGTACGGGCATCGCGATCGCTGGGGGCGGGTTCGGGCATAGTCCTAGCCGCAACCGGGACTTCGGGCATGCGGATACGCCTGTGGAGAGCGAGGAGCAGGTGGCGGCGAGTTAGTTATGTCGGACTCTGAGGTTTTCCTCGCGCCGGTTATGAGTTTCCTCTATAATCTCGCGCTCTAGCTCCCGATATGTCTCGTCGGCGCGCGCGTACCCGAGCTCTTCCTGCGCCCGGCGGAATCCCGCCTGGTAGCCAAGTCTGCGGCCTTCCTCCATTGCGTCGCTGACCAAACGCTGCTCATTAAGTTTCCTAGCGGCCGAACGGGCCACAGAGGCAGCACCTTCTGCGTCGTCGCGTTGTCGCTCGACCAGCCCTACTACCGCCTGTGCACGCGCGATTTCCCGCTGCGCATGGTCGAACTGAAACTTCCAGAGGCCTCAGTTCCTCGTTGGTTTTCGCCAAGGCGCGCTCCGCCACAACTTTGCCTTCGTTGATGGCGCGTAACCGGCTAAGGGCCTCCTGCGTAATGCGCTCTGCCTCTGAAGCGCGCCGAGTCTCGGCCTCAGAGCGATCGAACGCTTTATGAAGCGCTTTGCGTAGCTTCGAGCTTTCATATTCCTTTTCGATCAGGAGAGACAGTAGCTGCCTAGACGAGACACTGGCGTACGCCTGCTCTCTCTGACGTCTATACCGTTCTGAGGGCCCTCTCTGCACGCTCCTGATCCTGTCAACTTCACCCTGTAAAGGGCGGGGAGAGGTTGGCGATAAAAGTTCGGTGCGCGGGGAGGGAGTTTGCGTTTGCCGGGGTATAGTTTCATTTACGAAATCAGGCCGAGTAGGACTGCAAAATGAGTCAGAAGAAGAAACTGAAGCCTAGAATGCTAAGAATGCCACCTTTCACCGTCAGAATAACTGTGGTAGGACATCGAAAATCAGTGGACTTTAGGGCATTCTTCTAATGGCCACAGCGCGCTCAAGAGAAAGTGAAGTTCGTGGCATGAGGCGCGGTATTACGGCGATTTGATAATCGCGGGATTGCCAAACAAGTGTCGCCATCATCGGTCAAAGCGGGTATATCACACGGTGATCAGACTTTGAGTTTCCCACATGAATATTTAATGTATTGCCTCAGAAAAAATTCGGTGGGACTTTGATGCTGTCGCCTATAGTATTCTATCTCCAGACTCTTCAGCTCTCTTCAAACCTTACTGTAATCTGCAATATAACCTTCTTCCGAGTCTTCATAATTTTCCGTTCGCTTTCTAGTCTTTGCCTTCGTAATCAGATAGCACAATTGCCAATCACCTCCAACCGCCAGCTCGTTGACGTCCTTTTTCGTGAGCGTCGTCCCTGTCCGAGCCTCTTGACAGCGCTCAACAAATTGTGGCGATTACAGCACTGCGAGGTTCTTCGCTGTCGACCCGTCCGGGCAAATCGTGGCAATGTCCACGCCGATATCGAGTTCAGCAAGAGCAGCGTCGGTAAGCGGGCGAAGCTTCTTCCCACGCAGCGCCACGGCCTTTTGCTGGACGTTCCAAGAAGCCAACCTGGTTTTCTTTGCGGCCTTTGTAAACTGCGCGGTAATCCAGGCTGAAGTCTGTGCATGGTTCCAAGTTCTAGGATCTGCCGCATCATATGGAGCTGGTCCTTTAGGACCCGGACCAGCGGCGTCTTGAACGGCGCCGCATACGAGAGAGTGGTTGGACCTTTGGTTTGAAAATTAATGGCAGAAACTTCGACGACAAATATTGGAACACACGAATGTATGGAATCCTGAATGTGCGGCGAAACATGTGCAATAATCAAGGTGCTAGAAGGTTGGCGCGATTCGATATCCAAGATCGGCTAAAATACTACTGTTAGTACTTGCGACATTCTGCACATTCAGGTCTCAAACCTTGAGAAGCATGGTTAATTTGTTCGCGCGCCACGATATGAATAAAACCGTCCTCGGCCGCCATCTTTGCTTTGGCTCGCACGCACTCCTTGAGATTCATCAAACTCGAATTATTGTCGCGGACTTCTTCCATACGCTGCGTATCGTGGTCCTTAGAGTCTTCATAGCGTTTCGCTTCCTGCCAAACTTGACGAGGTTACCAAACGACTCTCAGCAGGAGTACCGAATAAATGACTTACTCGACGAGAATCAGCTGTCCCTCGTCAGCGTACGGTAGCAGTGTGTTCTTGACGGTAATCGTAAGCACCCGCATGGCTCCGGCTACTGGGTCGCATTTCTCATAGTCGCAGTCGTGCGCCGATGAGCCAGTGCCGTAGTGATGAGGGTCTCACGTTCTTCGGACGAACGAATCTTCGATGAGATCAGTTTAGGTCGCACGTTACCCACCTTTTCGTCAACGTTAATTCAGTAGACGGTTCGAATAAAGTCCATGGCTTACCGTGTCTTCGCTAATGACGATATCTGTCCTCAGAGGATTGCCCTGAGTATCAACATTCTCTGTTGATTCTAAGAGGTCCGAAGCCCCGCTTCCCCAAGAAGCTCCAAAAAAGTGACACCGAATTCGAATATATCACCCGTCTCGGCATTTTGCGCCTTCGCCGTCCTGCGCAAGAAGCATGCGCTTGCCCATCGCTTGCGCGTGATAAAAAAATATGCGCGCAACGCGATGCTCAAATGCCTTCCATTGTATGAGTCTTCCCACTCCCGGTCTGGCCATACGCTAAAACGCAGCCCACGCCGCCAGAGAGCACCAAAGAAAGCATCTACTAGAGTATCAAACGTTGAAGGCCGGGAGCGTATAGAAAAACATACGTCGTTGACGCCCACCGTCCCGCTGATAGACTTCTTCGGTCTGGATGTCTGGACCAAACGCAAGGGTCCGCGTCGTACGTCTTGTGGGTGAGCGTCGGTCCGGACCACTGGATCCAAGAGAGGCTAATATTAGTACCGGCTTTATAAGAGCCACTATATCATTCACCTTCATGCCAGGAACGTGTGCAACGAAGACACCAGGTTCAGCGCTCGTCACAGTGATGCCTGGACAGAACTCTACGCCGATGGCCTCAGACCCTACTCCGTCGGCTGAGGGGTCCGACTCGGCATGGAAGTTTTTGTCAGCCTCCCTGGAAGAGGCGGACGCGTCCGAAACGCGACAATCACGTCCTTTGACGCGCTTTTGGCCCTGGGGGTTCCGGGCTGCAGTAGTGTCTCCAATGAGGAAGCAAAGGTTGTGGACGGTGGCCTTTTCCCATTCCACTCCTCTATAATGGACCTGAAGAGTGGAAGGTTGGCGGTGGTCAAGGCTGCTGAGGACGCCATTTGGCAAGAGGTGGCAGATCTCTGGATCGATTTGGGGATCTGCCATCTCTTGCCATTTGGCGAAATGCGTCCGCTCCCAATGGAGTCAGGATGACTCAATTGACGTTGACAAAGCCCATGGAATCGGAGCCGAAAGCTATGTCGCCGAAACTCGTGACGGGATCTTCCCAGGTTGCTTTGCAACCTCTGCGCCGAATATTCAGCGCGGACTTCCAAGGTAGTCTCTCCTAGACAGACGCTTCAACAAGGTATTAACTCGTGCCTCGTTTTGTTGAAGTCTGTTAGTGATTGCGGGGGTCTGATGGGAGTGCGGTCTTGTTACATAATCTTCCGAGTTTAAAATCTCAATACAAACGCGCGCTGTGCCCTCTTTGTGACGATTAAAACCCTAAAAACTCGTCCAGAGAGCCTGGCGAGTCGTTTAATGCATCTCTGATATTTTTCTGAGCTTCCTACCAACTTGCTACTGGCAGACATCAGCTGATGCCATCAGCTTTCGGCGGTTTCCGTGGGCTCAATGTTTTCAGCACTTGTTGGGAGGATTATCGAAAATTTGAGGAGACCAGGTGTTTAATACATGTCTGAAAGCCTCGATTCTCCAAAAGAGTCACATTTTATGAAGTATGCGTCGCGAAACCGACGCGATGAAATTTCAAGCTCCGACGATTATGTCATAAGGCCGTATCTCCAATCGGAATCCCGTGATGGCAACAGGACTACATCTCACAACACGTCAAATACTATGTGAACTGTAATCTTTTACTGGCAGGCGACTCTGCGAGCTAGGGACCTAAGACTCGTCATTAAAATCTCAGGCACCGAAAACCCTGAAGCGGTCGAATTGGTTCCAGTCGAACCTTCCCCATTCGAGTACCTGTTGGGCAGCCTTGCATTCCTTCTTGTGTCCATTGCCCCAATCTTTGACCTGGCAATCCTAGAATAACAATCACAAAAGGCCCTCAAAAGCACCGCGTTGCAACTCAGACCCACCTTGCTGCAATAACACAACCTACATCTGGAGCACTTCAATTTTGCATCTTTGTCGCATACGGCGCAACGACCGGCATTCTTCAACCTGTCTCCGAGCTCAAGCAGTTTTTGAAGGCCACAGGGGACAACCTACTAGACGTTAAGTTCAATATCAATCGACAGGCTATTCGAAGCTACTCGCCTTGACTGTGTTCTCCACCTCGACACGGATTCCCTGCTGACCATCTAAGAAGGAATGGTAGAAAGCATACATAATGCACATCGTGTACCCATCCTTGCATTCCTGCTGGATGCGTGGAAACTGCGAACGATCGTCGAGGTTGAAGGAAACGAGACATTCCACCCCGTGCCTGTCGACCACCTTGTACATTGGGCGGATAGGCCAAGGTATCCGGCACTTTATCTCCGCAAGGAAACACCAATGGATGGCAAAGGATCCGTCGTCGGATCGGAAGTATGGGCGGTCGAGCATTTGAGACCCGGTCGGCAGGTCATTGAGGGCAGGAAAATGCAGCTGTGGAAGAGAGACCGATGTGAGTCGATGTCACAGTGGACCCAGCGAGAAAGTAAGAATCACTTCGTTATGAAGATCTAGGTACGCGTCGGCTGTCATCGGGCTCGTTGGGGGTTCTGTGGAATACAGGATTTTACTGGCGAACAGATTCTTGGTCGGGCTGAGTCAATGGGAGAAGGAGAAAGAAGGGAGATTCGGTTGGAGCTCAGGCGCTTATGTCTGTCA